>JACGTP010000002.1:4634830-4903134 GCA_023678845.1 Mischocyttarus mexicanus | reverse complement strand
ATTATAATTTGAATGAAAGTTGTTTAAAAATAAAAAACACACAACCATCGTTTTTTCTTTCTCACTTTTTCTAATCTAATTAAAATCCATAAAAATTTATTCGAAAAAGCAAATTATTATATTAAACAAACACTAATAAAAATACAAATTCTTTTAACGATTAGTGAGATAAAATTTAGATGAAATTATAAGACACGATTCAAACGTAATTTGAATGCATCTCATTCAAAGATAAACCAAGCGGATTCTCCTTTGAAAGATCGCAAAATTGACATACGCGAAAGGATCTAAGGGTAACTCGAGCGTGAAACATCCCATTCTAGACGAGTACCGACCTTTTCGAGCGTGACCAGAAACGATCGTCGTCGGATCGTTTCATTCAAACCTGTTCGCGAATTGTAAGTACAACGAACAATCAAACTTTCTCGTATCGATAATCACGAGAAAGTTTATCGTACTTTATTATATTACCTGCATCAATGAATAACGATCCAAAAATCGATTATTATAATAATCAAAAGACGATTATATCATCAATTTACCATAAAAAAACACCAGACACAAAACGAGGGTTCATTAAACAAACATAAGAAAGAAAATAAAAAAAAAGAAAGCCCGTATGAATTTAATTAATTAAATATACTCGTAACTCAATGTTTTTTTTATTATTTTTAAATTATTAAAATATTTACTTTCGTTGCTTTTAGAGTCTTTTAAAAATGATATATGTTGCCCTCTAGATTGTAGGGAAAAATAAAAGAAGAATTTTGTCGAATTTTTTTTCTTTGTACAATTTATAATGGAATTTGATGATAATATGTTATAAAGAAAATAGCTTGATTAATCTTTTGTTAGAAAATAACATCTATAGTAGTCGATAGCAACTCGATAGGAACGCAAACGGTAGTAGTCTAGCATGCCAAAGTGATCGCGTGCGTGGGCGTGACTCATATACTAATACATATGCAGTCTCCTCTTCTTGCATTCTCAGAAAAATTCTCGATATTCAGCCAATTTTTCAGGGTTGAGACTAACGTAAGACATAATACTCGAGATCGATATGATGAAACAGAAAAAAAAAAATTATTAAACATATAATATAAGTAAAATAAGTAAGACAATGAACATAAAATAAAATGGAATAAAAATAAATCAATGAAATTGTTTAATAAATCTCTTAAGAAAAATTAAATTAAAAAAAGAACGGGAATTTTTCTTATGGAATCTGTTCAAATAAAAAGTAAAATGATGTACCCCATCGTTACTGAACACCTTGTATATATAGGAGACTTGCACGTGTTACGTTCTTCTGGAAAACTATAATACATCTCGTATATAATAGCACGTGTTCTCAACGAAACACAGACAGGATCGTGTGTTTGACTCTTTCCAGAGAGACTACTCACGGACTTTCCGGTATTTATTTCTAACATATATATATCAATACTAATCTGCTGTTCGTTGGTGATCTTACATTCCGATGATTCTAAAATATTCCACTAAATAGATACGAATGATCGAGGATAAAAATAAGAATAAATAAAAATATTGAAATATATATGAACTGTTTAATCAATACCACAGATTAACTACATTTTAACAAATATTTTTTTAAATTGTATTATCAAAACAATTGATTGATGCTCAACCTGTTATATTTAAAATAAATTCAATGTTAGTATCTCGTGATAAACATTTTTATGGTATTTAAATAATACATAGGTGAGTTAAAAACTTTTAATCTAACAATCTTTCTATTCTCTTTAAGTTTTCTATTTTCTTTATTTGATTTATATTATCAACTTTTCAATTAATTTTTTTTTTTATTGGTGTTGCAAATGAACTGTTCATATATAAAATAAAAAATGTCTCTCTCTCTCTCTCTTTCCCTTTTACATATTTTCTAATTTTTTATTTAAAAATATATAACTCAATCATTCCAACAACACATTCTTGAGAATAACAAAATCGATTAATCGCGAGACAGACGACAGACAATTTTATGATTGTCAACAATTTTATTAAAAATCAAACAATAAAGCCTTTACGATCGCATTAACTAATTTTTGTTGGATCTAACATTAATACATAATATTTATTATGAAGAAGAAACAAAAAATATTAATTACATTGAATTAAAATAAAATATTTTAGTAACTGAAAGTAGACATACGATCGAAAAGGGTTAATCATAAAAATGGTATTGATGTTGCGTTTCAATTAACCGGCAAATCATAAAAAAAAAAGTATAACGTTAACTCTATTACACGTGTGTACGGTGATCTGTATAACATGTTAAATTGATAAAATAAAATAAATATGCATGGCCCTCTTTGATAAAGAATAAACAAACTGCATCGAACTTGACATTACGATCCGTTCTCATATGTTCGAATAAAAATAATCGATTGTTCATTTCGATCGAAACAAATAATATTATAGATGGTCATCCTTTTCTATTTTGTTTAACATTTAATTTTTTATTTACTCGAATACAAAATATTAACATAATATTTTTGATATGTAAATTAAAGAACGAATTATTATGAAAATTTCTAACGTCAGATAAATAAAATGCGTTTGTTATTTTTATTTATTAAATTACAATTTTGATATTTATAATAGAAAAATAAATTATAAAATTAGATAAAGAGTGAGAAAGTGAGAGTCAGAAGGGAAAGGTAGACAGAGATGGGAATAAAAAAAAAAGTAAAGAAAGAGGATTAAACACATACCGGCTATCACCGTATCCTGCAGATTATATTTGACAGAACCAGGTTTGCCGACTTTCGGAAAATCCTTGAGTTTCCTTCCGCTCAACTTCAACTCGCCACTGAGATGAGCCTCCTCCAGGATCCGTTCGAGACTCCTGGTAAGCTGCTTTTGTATGTGGCCGCTCATGTTTGACGCGACCATCGCCATGTTACATTTTTTGGACACACACGCGAAAGCACGAGTTGCAATAAAGAAAAAGAAGAAAATAAAAGAAACAGAATGAGAGGACTTCCCCGCTTTTACCACCCCACTATGCGACAAAGCGACAAAGCGACAAAGGACACGCACACGTCCTCGCGACGAGAGAGAAAAAAAAGGAGAGTTTGATTAAAGCGCGCACGATTCACCCTCCTTCCTTGCTTGCAACTGCACGACTGATTCGAGATACGACTAATGTATCGCTTCGCGCTTTTCGATTGTAGCGCCAATTACTCGAACTGAGTTCAAGATGGCGCTACTAAGAACCTCGATGATTACTTTTCAAATACTTTTCTTTTCTTCGATTGTTTTCACTTTTATTTTCGTAGAATTTATTTTACAAATTATATAACATTTGTTATCACAATTTTACAATAATATCTACGATGAAACTAGTTATAACATGATCAATATATTTCGAATAATTATCGGTCAGTTTCATAAATTATGTTATTAGTTCGTTTTTTTTTATTTCGTATTAATTAAATTATATCGCATGTGTATGTATATATATGTATATATTATATATTTATTATAATATATAAATATATATTTGGTCAAGTTCAATTATTATTATATCCTAATGTAATTTCTTGTCACCTAATTATTTTTTTGACGCATTTCTAATTCTAACGATTGTTGATATTCCATAACTAGTTTTTGTTGTAATTCTGGTGTACATGGACTGTATCTTGAAAATTCCATACTGAATTCACCTTTGCCTTCAGTAGAACTTCGTAATTCTTTTATGTAACCGAACATATCATTGAGCGGTACTTCTGCGTTAATACTAAACCATCCTTCATTGAGATCCGTGCCCATTATAATACCTCGCTTTTTATTGACATGTCCTATTACTGTACCCTAAGCAACAACAAAATAATATAAGCGTTTACAATCAATAGAATTTGATTAAAATATCTAATTATTGAATATATCTTACCTGGAATTCTTCGGGTGCTACGATTTCTACTATCATGACAGGTTCTAAAATATGCCATGAGCCTGATGCAAACGCATCTCTCATAGCTCCTTGAGCTGCTAGATTAAAAGCGTAATCCGAAGAATCGACGCAATGCTGCATACCATCAAGCAATCTAAATTTCAAACCAGCACATTTATGTCCAGTGAGATATCCTTTTTGACACACAGTTCTAAAACCTTTTTCAATACCAGACATATACTGCTTGGAAATATTCATTCCAACGGTTTCATCCGAAAATATGAGTTCAGTATTTTGATTAGGCGGCAATGGCTAAAAAATAATTTTTGTTTCAAATCGTAATCCTCTGATATAAAAAATATATTATTTTAGAAACGGCGAGAGAGACAAGGGTTGGTTTTGTTAATTATCAAATAAAATACAGTCACGAATATTGTTAAATAATGATAAATATATGCCATTAAAATTAAATTCGCGATACAATCTCTCTAGATTCTTTCTATGCACTCCCAACCACTCGCAAGAATCAATCCTTGTACCTCACACACAATACTGTCTCGCTCACAACAACTAATTCAATCATCTGTATAACTAAATTATTTATTATATATTATTTACCTCCAAAATACCAATAACACGCCCATATTGGCCTTGTCCACCTGATTGCTTCTTGTGAAGATAATCAAATTTATATGGCGCTACCAATGTTTCACGAAACGCAACTTTAGGTTTTCCAAGTAAAACTGTACAATTATATTCACGTTCTAATCTTTGAGCATAGATTTCTAAATGAAGTTCGCCCATTCCAGAAACTATATTTTCCTATATAAATATTTGTTCACATTACTACACTTAATAATATATGCATATCAATGAGAATCTTAATATTTGTTACATAATTTACCTTATTATCTGTGTCATAATAAAAATGGAATGTTGGATCTTCCTTTGTAAACCGTGCTATACCTTTTGAAAAGTTATCTCGATCTTTATTATTTTTTACTTGAATCGACATAGACACAACAGCATCAGCTACGTGAATTGATTCTAAGGATAACTGTAACTTTGGATTGATAGTGAAGGTATCACCAGATGCACAATCTACGCCAAACAACGCAAAGATGTCTCCAGCATAAACTATATCGACGTCTTCCATTTGGTTTGAATGAAGACGAACTAATCTGGCTACACGTACCTAAGAATTTAATTATATATTAATAATTTAAAGTATACATATAATTTCATAAAATACTTAATATATTGCAAACCTTTTTCTTTGTTCTGCTATTATAAATAATATCTGACTTTCTCAACATTCCTTGGTAACATCGAAAATATGTTAACTGACCAAATTTTCCAACTTCTAATTTAAAAGCTAAACCAATAAAAGGATGCTCGTTGGAGCGCATCGGATTTAATACAATTTTCTTATTTGCATCCCTGCGTATAAAAAAGTTATTTTATAAAACATTACAAATAATTTATTAATTTTCTTTTTGTTTTTCTGTATAAATAAATTTTACCCAGTGCTCTCATCGTAAGCCAAATTTTCAACTTCTCCTGGATTAGGTAAATAATCTAGAACCGCGTCTAACAATGGCTGGACTCCCTTATTTTTTAAAGCAGTTCCGACAAGAATAGGTGTAAATTTTCTTTTCAAACAAGATCTTCTTATTGCATCCTTTATATCTTTTTCTGTTGGTTTAACTTCGTTTAAGAATAATTCACCAAGATTGTCATCAACATTGCTCAAATGTTCTATTAGTTCTGATCTTCTATCATCTACCTCTGTAAATTCATTGCAAAAAATTCTATTAATATTTATTAATACTATTAATTAATTAACTTAAAAAAAAACGTTTCTTATTACATACCAACTCTCATATCCTTTGGAATATCATCTTCCCTTACAATTTCTCCAAAATTGCCTTCGAAATATAACGCCTTTTGTGAAACTAAATCTATTATTCCTTTACAGTTACTTTCTAAACCAATAGGTAATTGAATAAAAGCTGTATTGTGTCTCAATTTAGTTCTAATTTGTTCCAATACTCTTACCGGATTAGCGCCCATTCTGTCTAATTTATTTATAAATCCTAAACAAGGTACATTGTACCTTTGCATTTGACGATTAACAGTAAGAGTTTGAGATTGAACACCACCTACAGCACATAAAACTAATATTGCTCCATCCAAAACACGTAAAGCTCTTTCCACTTCAACAGTAAAGTCTACATGCCCAGGTGTATCAATTATATTGATATTATGATCTTTCCATAACGTATATGTCGCAGCGGATTGAATTGTTATTCCTCTTTGTCTTTCTAATTCCATACTATCCATTGTAGCACCGATATTATCTTTACCCTTTACCTATGTAACAATAATTTAATATAATGTATACAATCAAAAACTAAATGAAATTTAATAATTATATAACTTACTTCATGCATTTTTTGTATTCGTCCAGTATAATACAATATACGTTCTGTTAATGTTGTTTTACCAGAATCAATATGAGCGGATATTCCAATATTCCGAATTTTTTCAATAGGTTTATGCTCAGCAAATTTCGCATGGGATGCCCAAAATCTAACATTTTTCTGTAAATTTAATGTTCGGTTAAATTTTATCAAATTTTTCAACTATTATATTCAATTATATAGTAAGGTTAGAATTTTTACCTTGTAAATACACGTGTTTAATTCTGACAAACGGTTTAAATTAATAGGTCGACTAAAAATTGTTATTATCGTCATGATTTATTAATTGTTTTTTTTTACACAATTACACTTTAAGTTTTTTATTTATTAATATTTAAGGGAACATTATTAACCAAATATAAAATAAAGAAATCTATGGACCACCATTGAAAAGAGCGCCGTCTAGTAATATATTTGGAACTACTAGTTAGTTTTAATTTGTGATCATAACAACCATGTATGTTATTGACAATATGTAATTAATAACATATGTATGTATTTTTCATATTTATTAACAGAAAAGTGTAGAAGTAATATTTAAAATCACAATGCCATTACCCGCTACTTTGGTTGCACGTCTCGCAAAACGTGGACTTATATCAGGTTCAGAAAAACATGGTATGATATAACCTTAAAATAATTGTTTACACAATTGATATTCCTAGTGTAATATAAATTTCATTATTAAAAATATAATATTTGCTTAGCTTACCCTTTATTTTTTACTTGTATTATCTTCTTATTATTATATTTATAGATACAGCAAAAAAAGAAGCAAAAAAAAGAGTGCACGAGGAAGTAATTGCTGAGGATTATGATAATGTAAAGGATGAAATTAGTGAAATTGATATTTCACAAAAATTTATGGTAAGCATAGCATTAAGATGAAACATTTAAGTTTATTAATAACAAAATCATTAGCAATATTTTTTTTACAGGGTTATAGTGGCTGTCCTAATAAATATAATATTTATCATGAATGTACAAAAAAATGTAAAGAATTTTGGGGACTCGGTCAAATCCAACCATCAGACAAATACCTAAAACGTCAAATGAATTTAATACAGAAGTATCCTTTACCAGAAACATGGAAAGCAGTATACGACTCAGGATCGTAAGTAAACTACAATCTTTTTACTGATATATCAAATACGTATATTAAAAACAATTTATTTACTCTATATCTTGTTAACATAAAAATATAGAGGCCAGCATTATTACTGGGATTGGTCATCGGATTTAGTAGCTTGGTTACCACCAGGTCATCCTAAATGTCAAATATCTCAACCAGCATCTCAGTTGCGTGAAGAATTACACCTTAAAGCAGCCGATCAAGATGATAATTTGTCCAGTGATGAAAGTGGAAGTGAACAAGAACCTACAGAAGTAAATACTTGTTGTTTCTACTTTTATATCTTTATATATTATACAGCATTTTACATTTGATTATATTCTATCTACAGATGGATGAAACTGAACAAAAAAAAGAACGTAAAGTAGAAACTAGAATCAAATATAAAGGTGCAGATAATAAAAGGCATCAAAGATTGGATAAGCCCGAAAACAAAGACAAAAAAGATCGTACTTTAGATCCTATGGATCCAGCATCTTACAGCGACATTCCAAGGTATATAAAAAACATATCTGCCTATACATTCATAGTGTTTTTTATTTCTTATTATAAATTATGACTTTTGTTTGAATATTCTATAGAGGAAAATGGTCAGATGGGTTGGCTAGACATAATGAAGCAAAAACAGGTGCAGATACTACGGCATCAGGGCCGCTTTATCAAATGAGACCATATCCAAGCCCTGGTGCAGTTCTTAGATCAAATAGAGCAATTAAACCAGAAGCTGAAAATAATGGTAAACCTAAAGTTTCGTTTCCTGAAAAACCAGAGTAAAAAAATATGTAAATATTACTGGACTGTCGTCGATGTTCATTCGATTCCATTAAATTATTTTTTAAATCATGTATATAATAAATATTTCAATTTAAAGAAAAATATTATTTAAAATGTTGAAAATGATTATATTATATGATTAGAAATTTTTATAATTTCAATTACAATTACAAAACTTGAATGAATTAAAAGTTTTAGTATATATATACATAACCTTATTAAAATATTAGAACTGAAAATAAAAATATCCGAGTAAGAAGAAAAAGAAAGAAAATAATCAATAAAAGAAACTCCACCTTAACCGGAAGTAATCGATTAAAAAGGAAATAAAAAAACAGGAACATTTCTTCCGTGTTTAATATTATTTCGCAGTATTGCCAATAGAATTAAACACTGGGAGGTTAAAGGTGATCTTGGCCTAGTTTATCGAGAACGATGCGGGGGAGCGTGCTCGATATTCAAAAGGGGGGCAGTTTTCCATGCAATAAAAGGGTTGCAATGTGATAATATTTTAAAGGTTTTTTCGTGTTAATTAAATCATACAAATAGTGTTCAAAAAAAGAGAAAAAATACGGTAATTTATTTTGATTGATGAATAAGATTTAAAGATAAAAAGATAACAAGAAAAAGAAATAAACTTATCGGGTTTTTGGTTGAGATAATGCGCAGAAAATAAAACCGAACAAATCAACCGAGAACCCAGAGAAAGTTTATATATAATATGTGATAAATGCATGTTTAAGTGAGTGTGTGTATGCTGTATGCAACTTGGAGCATTATCAGGGTGCATCGTGAGCGTTTCTACAAACGTCAGTGATTGGTGTTAATTGTTTGGTAGGACAAAGTGAATTGAATTTACTCGCGAGGCAACAAATTGAAAATAGTAATCGAACAGACGAAAGTGGAATTTTCCGAGTATAAAAAAAAATGAAAGAGAGAGAGAGAGAGAGAAAAATAACCAGATAACAGTCAATATTTGTTTAATACGTTAAATGCACGCGTGATGCACGCAAAGAATCTTATCTACTCGATCTAAACGTGTGTGCATTTGTATCTTAATTTTTATTGTGCTTTACATATTTGACGCGTTTTTTTACGATTAAAAGGAATTAATTTAAATAAATGATTTGTTCCAATCGATAAATTCGATTTTTTTTCAAATTGAGAAACGTAGGTCGAATTATGTGAAATTCTGTAAATTAATGCGAAATGGAAAGGTTAGTTCGTTAGAGACACATGACGGACAGGTATGACAAGTTCTTATTTTCCCGCCGTTTTATTTCAAATTTAGATTATATCATTCGTATTGTATGTTCGTGTCTATTGTATTTTAAATTTGATTTTTTAAACGTTGTTTTGCCAATTAAAAAAATAATGTTAATAAAAACATACACGCTCATTCGTATTACAAAATGAAATATTTCAATTGGAAAATTACGTTTTGTTGTGTAATATTTAATTCCGTTCAAACAATGTCAATATATTCTATACTGGAAAGTAAGAAAACAATGTTATAACATTTTAATAATCTATAAAAATAGGTCAATTAAAATTTTATTCAAAATTTATGACACAAATTATAAATCATTTTTGTACCAGTGTAACATGGTATAAATACCTTTCATCCACTTTCAATGTTTTTTAAATAATATCTCAACATATCTGTAAGGGATACGAAGCCCTCCAAGTACTTTGCCTTGTGGAAAAACCTCAGACACTTTGTATACATTTGTACTGTTACTATATAATAACCAATCAATCCTCGTAACTTTTAATTACTTAAAATGTTGATTTCTTTTTCTTTTTTTCCAGCCTTCATGTCTTCGATCAATTGGAATTTAAATGCAGATTGATTATTATTGTACCATATCGTAGTATAAAATCATGTGATTCTCATGACTTCTTTGAGAAAATATCCACATCTATCGTGGATGTTAAAAGCATTATGTTCACATAGGATTGATAGATAAGAATATATCTAGTCGAATGGTAAGAATTTTCAATAGATATGTGCATACATAGTTTTATATATTATAACTTTTTCTAACGCTAAGTATTTTTTTTTTTTTAATGTATAATATCTTATCTTTCATTTATGTAGATGTAAATAACATGGACATATAGTTAGATTAATTTATTCGTACTTGTATGGCAAAAAATATCCTTCCTGAAGTATTGTACTTTCATCAAAATTTTCTATTATTCTTATCTTTTAATTTATCTTATCTTTATGGTATATGTGTTAGTACTTCATTATTATAAGCTCTAGTAAATATTCTTAATTACATTCCAACAATAATTTTGAAAGAAGATATTTATTCTTTTTTTTTATCGCATTTGTACTCTTCTTTTGTAATCATTGCTTTTATGTTGTTATTTTTTGTTTCTATAATTTATGTGTATGATTGTTCTGTTTTGTTTACGTTCCAATTGATTTAATTCTATAAATATGTTTTAATTATTTATTTATGAATTGGATTTGTATTGTCAAATTTATAGACTAATTAGATTTAGTGATCACAAGAGTTACGTTTCCATGTATCATCATGGCAATTGGAAATGTAATCTGCGGTGCGAATACTCCTAAAATCAAGAAAAAAAAGGCAAAGGTATAATATGGATTTTT
This sequence comes from Mischocyttarus mexicanus, assembly GCA_023678845.1. Lineage (NCBI taxonomy): Eukaryota > Metazoa > Arthropoda > Insecta > Hymenoptera > Vespidae > Mischocyttarus > Mischocyttarus mexicanus. The sequence continues at coordinate 4,892,203 of JACGTP010000002.1, read as the reverse complement.
CTTTTTTTTTTCTTTTTTTTAAATTTTTTTATCATCTTTTTTTATTTTTATTTATTTTATACATTCATATTGTTAAACAAGGATTTATCTCAGGTATTTTAATCTCTAAGAACTTTATTGCCATGTTATAAATTATTCAAGACTAGAGGATGAAAAAATTATTGATTTTATTTTATATTTATATATTATAATAAAAATAAAATATATATTAAGGTCTAAATCATTGAATCGTGCTTATGTTATATCTTCGTATTTTATTTTACAGGCAACCGAACGCAGTTGGATAGAAGCAGCTTTTCAAAAAAGAGAATGTTCCAAGTTCATTCCAAGTGCTAAAGATGAACATAGGTAAGAATATATATTATTAAATAATATTATAAATATATATTATATTTATAATTAATTATGAGTGAAATATATATTTATATCAAATACACACAATAATTCTATCTATTAATATTGATATTATAGAATTTGGTAATTAGAAATATTAATTTGAGAGTTCTCAAAAATAAAAACCACTTTAATAATATATATAATATTGTTTAATTAAATAGTAATGTATTATTATTATTGTTACCACCATTATGTGGGTTGTCCACGTGAGGAGACTGTAACCTCCACGTGGTGCATCCCCAGGTGATAGATAGGGGAATGCCCTTTAATAAAGGATAGGAGGAAAAATAAAATATTTATATATTTATCTATTTATTTAAAAACAAGAAAAATTATGTGGGCTGTTATGTATTTTTAATCTATTACTAAATATATTTTTTTTATAAGACATTGAGATATTTTGTAAGTATATATATAATATATATTACATAAGATAATGCACTCTAATACGACGTAGAGTAAACCACTATTTTAATTAAGAATATAATAGATTGCATTTTAAATGAAAATGTGTGGCGTGTGCTATTCAGTGTGTTTTTTATATTTAATCTAGTTCCTTATTAAACTCGATGTTATAACTAATCATAGATTGAAATATTTCATTCTTCATATAGAAGATTTTATTATCACTTGCGTAATTGTTGTTTTAATATACTTTTATTACATCGTTCTATCTACGAGAAAATAATAACTGGGAAATAGAGAATGTGTTACATCATCTTGGCTGTTACTAACTGCTTCAGTAGCTTCCTTAGTTATTGTGTTTCCAGATATTTTCAAAACATCGTAGTCAGATTTTTCATGCACACACATCTTTTATTTTTAACATATTTCATTTCGATGCACAGTAGCTTTAGAAAATATTTCCTTATTACTTTTTAAATATATATCAATGAATTTTATTTTATAATTTATTTAATTAACAGTTAAAAGTGCGCTCCATTTGTGTTATGTCATATTTATTTAACGAGAAAAAAAATAAATTAATTTATATTACGTTGTGTTGTGGTATATATTTAACTTATAGTTTCTTCAATTATTTATACGTTCAATATTATGTTTTTGTATATTCATTTTCATTTGATTTATTTTTCCTGATTTCATTCCGTTTATAGGTTCACAGAAGTACAGGGAGATAAGAATGCAGAATACGATGTGATCACTTCTTCCAGGTGAGATTTCATGGTGCATTCTGCTTTAAACGTCATTTCGTACACTGCCTTCTTTCAATCATACAATTCATTCTCAAACGCATTAATACTTTATTCGTTACATTAAATTTTGAGGACGAATACAAATTCATTCACTATACTCATTCTCTCCTTTTGTTTTTTTACTTTATACTATGCTTTTTACATTTGGTGAGTGACACTTATTACAAATATTTGCATCGCTTGTTTCTTTCATTCATTTATAATTAAATTTTGATCATCTTATATTTGTTATCTAGTTGAGAAAATGCTGAAAGTATTATGGGAATGTCATACTTTATAGCATACGCAGATTATTAAATGCAATACAGCAGTGTGTATTGAAATAATCGTCAAGTAAGAAAATTAAATGAATTTGATAAAAAATATCAAATCTTAATAGCCCCAAGCATTAAATGTATTGTTTGAGAACTTCTCTGTCAAATAGGTAATCAATTGCTTATAAAGACAAGTAACTGGTAATTTATAATTACAGATGTTGCTGTGGTTACTCTTACACTTACCATTGCGGAACTGGTGCAGATGTTCAAAGTTATGCCAACAGTGGTTCCATAGAAAAAGAACGTGAACAATGGTCACCAGGAAAAAATACGCATCCTTATCCAACCGATGCATATGGTACTATCGAATTTCAAGGTGGACCACATCCAACTAAAGCACAAGTATAATCAATGTTATATAAAATTTCTAAACAAATATATTGAATATATTTTTATAATACACACACTGTAACAATATATTTATCAAATTTATTTTTAGTATGTAAGATTATCTCACGATACTCGACCAGAACCTATAGTACAATTATTGTGTCGAGAATGGAATTTGGGATTACCTAAATTATTAATTACGGTTCACGGTGGTCGACCAAATTTTGAATTACAGCCAAGCCTGAAAAAAATTTTACGTAAAGGCTTGTTGAAAGCTGCTAAAACAACTGGAGCCTGGATTTTTACTGGAGGAACAAATACAGGTTTGTTGTACTTTCTAATGATGATTCACATAAAGAAGATGAGTCATTTGAATGATATATTATGGATATTTTAGGAGTCACGCGTCAAGTTGGTGATGCTTTATTGCTAGAACGATCGCAACGACAAGGTCGAGTAGTAAGCATAGGTATAGCTCCATGGGGGGTCTTAGATAAAAATCACGAATTAATAGGACGTGGTGAAGAAGTACCATACGATTGCCTTTCTTCTCCTTGGTAAACAATTATTTTCCTTACTACACGAATTACTTTTTAATTGTATATTAACATATCTTTTCATTTTTTTTAGGACAAAATATACAGTTTTGAATAACCGACATGCTTACTTTCTGTTGGTGGATAATGGCACCGAAGGTCGATACGGAGCAGAAATCGTGTTGCGTAGGAAATTAGAAAAATATATATCTAATTTAAAACTACAGCCGTGTGAGTTCTAGTACAATAGAAATATGTTTATTTGGTATTTTAGCAATACAATAATATATAGTATTATATGTTTACTGTACACTTATCATTTTATAATAAAACATTATTTTTACAGATACACATAGTAGCATACCTGTAGTAGCATTAGTGATTGAAGGAGGAACAAACACAATACGCTCGGTATTAGAATATGTTACTGATGTTCCTCCAGTTCCTGTTGTTGTTTGCGATGGATCAGGACGTGCAGCTGATCTTATTGCTTTTATGCACAAGTAAGAAGCTTTAAAAAAAATTAATCAAAAAATATGATTTCATATATACAAATATATTTGATTTCGCAGATATGCCAGTGAAGGTGATAGTGAAGCAGGAGAGGGTGAAGGACCGCTGGAAAGTATGAGAGAACATCTCCTGGATACTATTAAACGCACTTTTAAAGTTTCTGTTGAACAAACTAATCAACTATATTCCGAATTACTTCAATGTACTCGTAAAAAAAATTTGGTAAGATATTCAATAAAATTTAATTTTCTATAACGAGATTCGATTGGCGAGTATAATTAAAATAAAATATTGTTTACAGATAACTGTATTCAGGATAACGCAAGATCGACCACAAGAATTGGATCAAACAATATTAACAGCATTATTTAAATCTAAACAATTATCTCCAGCCGAACAATTATCGTTGTCTTTAATATGGAATAGAGTTGATATAGCTCGTAGTGAAATTTTTGTATATGGTCAGAAATGGCCACCAGGTGCTTTAGAACAAGCTATGATGCAAGCTTTACAGCATGACAGAATCGATTTCGTTAAACTACTTTTAGAAAATGGTGTATCCATGAAAAAATTCTTATCTATACCTCGTTTGGAAGAACTCTATAATACAGTAAGTCTTTTATCACTTTAGTTTATTATTGGAATTAACATTTATACATGTTAAAGTCTTATTTATTTTTTCGGTTATCAGAAAGAAGGTCCTTCGAATACATTAGGCTATATTTTGCGAGACGTAAGGCCTAATATTCCACGTGGTTACATGTATACCTTACACGATATTGGTTTAGTAATCAACAAACTTATGGGTGGAGCTTATCGTGCACAATATACACGCAGAAGGTTTCGTGTTATTTATACCAAAGTAATGAAAAGATCTGGTGGACAACAACAACACATGCATAGGAATAGTTGTGCTTTAAGTTCTGCTACTCGTTATTATTCAGGATCTGGTAATAAATCAGACAGCTTGACAATGAGTTTGCTCGCCGAAACTGTTCCTGCTAATCGAGATACACCACTTTTTGATTATCCTTTCAATGAATTACTTATTTGGGCAGTATTAACTAAAAGACAACAAATGGCATTGTTGATGTGGCAACACGGAGAAGAAGCTTTAGCTAAAGCACTCGTTGCTTTGAAATTGTACAAAGCAATGGCTCACGAAGCTGCTGAGGATGATCTTGAAACAGAAGTTTACGACGAGTTACGTGGTTACGGAAAAGAATTTGAAAATATTGGTATGATTAATTAAATTTTGTTTAGAATATAAAAAAATAAGTAATATATTAAAAAATTGTTAATAATATTTTATCATTGAAACAGCTCTGGAATTATTGGACTATTGTTATCGTCAAGATGATGATCAAACACAACAATTATTAACATCCGAACTTCAAAATTGGTCTGGTCAAACCTGTTTATCACTTGCAGTTACTGCTAATCATCGTCCACTTTTAGCTCATCCTTGTAGTCAAATTATTTTAGCGGATTTATGGATGGGTGGTCTTCGTACTCGTAAAAATACCAATTTAAAGGTAATTGTAAAATTAATTTAATTAACATTTCTATATATAATAAAATTTTCCATAAAGACAAATGTTTAAATTGTATTTTTGCACGAAGGTTGTTCTTGGTTTACTGTGTCCTGTTTATATATCACGATTGGAATTTAAAAGTCGGGAGGAATTACAATTAATGCCGCAAACGCAAGAAGAACATTTGATTGCTCTTGAAGATGAAAAGGAAGATAGTGATTCAGAACATGGTGCATCGAATGGTCCGGATGTTGAGGTAAATATAAAATAGATTTATTGAAGTGCCTTGCGTCCAAGTCATTTTTTATGACTGTACGACTAAGTGTCTTATCGAAAGTATGTTTTTATGTATTTTTACATATTTAATCTCATATATTTATACATATATATATATGTATTTCTCATTATATTAATAGTTCGAAAATTACGGGATATATATCATCCATAAAATAAAATTAACTTTCATTTTTCAATCATTTTTAAACATGAAATATCAATGTTTAAATTTTTTTCACATCTATATATATTAACATTTATAAAGGAAATAATTTATATTCTACCATAATGTGATTATAAAAATAATAATATTTTTCAAGAGAGAAATATCTTCTATCTTAAAAATATTTGTTGGTTTTTTACTAATTATGAACTTAGAACACTGGTGGCTGGTTTTTAAAATTATAATATTGTACAGGATGCACACGTAGCTTCTGTAAGCTTGGCATTTACAAAAATGCATTATTTGCTTATAACTAAAGTAGCACTAAAATAACATTTTTATTTCATTTCTTTAATTTATTATTCAAATTGGGAAAGATAAACCTTTCCTTCACAAGGCAAAATAATTTATCGTATTATTGAAAATGTTACTCACCTAGTACAGATTTATTAATATATCTTTTTTTTAATCATTAAATTGAACCGTTTATTATGAAAGTGGTGTAAGTTAATTTTATTCATAAATGAAAATTTACATCACTGTCATAATAAATAATCCAATATTGCTTTAAATAATTTATCATTTAAATAAATAAGAAATGTAACGTTAATTCTAAATATTATTTTTATTTTTTAAATTATTTTGGCTTTAATACTTTCCAAAAGTGATATTTTTAATTAATAAATTTTATTCTCGCTTATAATTCGATAATCCATTTGTTAACTCTAATAATATTTATTACAAATGTCACTAATGCCTGATATGAGCGATTTGGAATGTATTAATTGGAATGTTTTGTTGTAAAAAATTGTCTGATGAACCATAAGAATTAGTAAACTTTCTTGAAAACATTGTCTCAAATGAAGGTAATATATCAAATTCAGTTTTATTAAAGTAAGAGTAATATTTCTTGTTGTTCATATATTGCTCATAGTATATATATTATTATTATTATTATTATTATTATTATATACATAGGCAATATTATTGTGTAGTAGAGTATAAAGATTATGTTGAATGAGTAATTGTATTATTTTCAGTGTATTTCTATTTTCTAAGCGCTTGAAAAAAAAATATGTTATTAAAATACACTTAAGAGGGTACTCTCATCAGTTGTGTTAATACGTAGACCGTGTGGGTATGCATAATAATTATTTTTTAGAAACGTCTACGCAGGAGCCTCAGCATACGCAACAAATGCAGCAGCCATCAAGGCATTAAGGTATATTTATACTAACCTGAGTGCAGTGATTTTCTCTATCTTTCTTTCTCTCTGTCTCTCTCTCTATAAAAACAATTATACACCTTCTGATGTACCTTCTGGCTGCTTCTGTTTATATGTTCCTTCATATTGTCAGGCATAATCTTATCCGCACTTATGCTCTCTTCCAATCAATTGTTTGTCCAATCAATTTTTTCTTCTAGTAAAAAGCAAATTGTACATACAGTGAAAGTATCTGATTAAAAGTTAAAGGAGATTGTGTGGATTGGTACTTGCGTACTACACTTGAAATTAAAAAGAAGTAAATATATAATTATCATAAAATTAATATTAATTGAAAATGTGCCTATGTTATTCTCTGAAATCAAAATGATTTTGCACTATATTTCATTTTTTGTTATTCTCAAACGTGAGTAAGATTTTACGATTGTTTAGATATTTTTCTAAGCTTCCTTGTTATGAGTTCAAAATTTCTTTTATAATTATCAATTAACTAAAACTGCTAACTGCTAAGTAAAACTGGAGAATACTGTTAGCATGCTTAGTGTAACTGCTTCGTTTTACTATTTTACAAATGAGTTTTATATTTTAATGAAGCGTTTTTTGAATAAATCTTGTTTCCTTTAAAAATGTTTCTTTACATATAGGAATTCATTAAAAATAGAATAATATTATTTTAAATAGTCGATTCATTGTTATTTATTATAATAATTAAAACAAGATATTGTTCATTTCTCTTTTTCTAAATTTCTGAAAATATGTTTTGTGTCACATTTCTGTCACCACCCTTTATACCCTACATATTAAACAAAAATCTAAGTATTGTCTATTATTTTAGATAACTTTCTAATCTTAGACTGTGTAATTTGTCATCTTATCCATCTTTTATTTTGTATTTAATTATAAATGTATATTATTAATAGCTTCATATGTTGTATTTGTTTTTAAATATCGTTGATTAACATTTTATGTAATTTTTGTTCATTCATACGTCAGACTTTCATATGAGCCTCGCTACTTTGTCAACAGAATAAAAAAACAAAAAAAAAAAAGATAATTGTCTATACAATTATTATCTTGAAATATGTAATGTTTTATTTTGTAAAAAAAAAGTAATTGAAATTTCTCACACTCGATGTGCTTTGTGTGTAGGCTTTAATTAGCAGTGAACATTCAACGACGGTTGTAAAAGAAACAATTGTCCAAGAAAATGGCAAAGTATTGACAGATAATGACGAAGGAACTCATCGAGCATATGGCATTCGTTCAGACTACTATGACAACAAAAACAGTAGACCATTACGACTGAAGAAAAAATTATATGAATTTTATACTGCACCAATTACCAAATTTTGGGCTAATGCTGTAAGTAAATTCAAGGATCGTTTTTTTTAAATGATATTGTTAATATAAGTCCTTTTAAAAAATTATTATATATTTTTTATATATATGTATAAACGATTATTAATTTTTTATTTGTATATTATTTTAATATTTTGACCATTTTATTTTCAGATAGCGTATATCGTCTTTTTACTTTTATTTTCTTACTGTATACTCGTACAAATGAGTGAAAATCCATCGGCAGCTGAGATCTACGCAATATCTTATATCTGCACATTAGGATGCGAAAAAGTACGTGAAATAGCAACATCAGAGCCAGCAACACTCTCTCACAAATTTAGCGTTTGGGCTTGGAACATGTGGAATCCTTGTGATGCAGCTGCTATAATATTTTTTCAAATTGGTCTTGTTTTGAGATTTCGTCATTCAACCTTTGACGTAGGTCGAGTTATATATTGCGTTGATTGTATTTATTGGTATTTAAGAATACTTAATATTCTTGGTGTTAACAAATATTTAGGTACGTCTTATTTAAAAAATAATATTTTAAATGTGTAATATATCTTATAATTTGTGTATTTAGTTACAACATAAGCTAATATTTATATAATATTAATAGTATTCATTGTTGTTGATTAGGTCCATTGGTTACAATGATGGGAAAAATGGTAAAAAATATGATATATTTCGTAGTTCTTTTACTAGTTGTCCTCATGAGCTTTGGAGTGGCAAGACAAGCTATATTGAATCCTAATGCAGAACCAAAATGGCGAATAATCCGTGATGTACGTATTTACCTTTGTAATATTTATAAAAAATTATTTCATTATCATTAACTTTCCTCTGTTGTTATTGTTATAGATTTTTATGGAACCTTATTTCATGCTTTACGGAGAAGTGTATGCGGACAATATAGATCCTGATTGTGGAAATGAACCAGGCATGTCAGAATGTCTTCCAGGTCGTTGGATTACACCAGCAGTTATGTCCGTGTACCTTTTAGTTGCTAACATATTATTAATCAATTTGTTGATCGCGGTTTTCAATAATATATTCAATGAAGTCAATGCTGTTGCACATCAAGTATGGATGTTTCAACGATTTACGGTTGTGATGGAATATGAACAAAAACCAGTCTTACCTCCACCACTTATTGCGGTTTGCCATGTATATTTATTAGTAAAATATTTACTAAGACACCTTACTCGAGGTAAACGAAGCACTGGTGAAACGTGCGATAACGGTCTTAAACTATTTCTTGAGGCTGACGATTTAGAACGTTTATATGATTTTGAAGAAGATTGCGTTGAGGGATATTTTCGTGAACAGGAACTTAAATTACAAATGTCTACCGAGGAACGCGTTAAAATTACTACTGAAAGGGTTGAAAATATGCATCAGAAAATAGAAGATATTGATAAGAAAGAGCACACACAAAACGCGTCTCTTCAGGTAATTGAAATTAATCGATCGATATATAATACCAAATAGTAAAAAATATATGAATTCTAAATTTGATCTTTCATTTCTAGGCCGTCGAGTTTCGTATTCGCAAATTGGAAGAATTAAACGAACAAACGTTGGCACATCTTGGCGTAATTCATCGTTTCATGGCAACTCACATGCCTAATGATGGGATTTCTACTTTTGATATAGACATTCGTCAACGTAGAGTTTCGGAAAGATCGGATGCTTTTTCAGAAGCTGATTCTCATACTCAATTACCTAGTCTCATACTACGACGTAAGCGACTTTTGCGTTCTCAAACCGACGCCACTTTCTTAAGCATTGGTCAACCTTTGGAGGACGACGTTTTGAAAAATTCAGAAACCATAACGTCTCGTGAGAATTTAACTAGAAATGATTCATCGGTAAGCATTGTTGATCCTCAAAATGGTCCAGAAGACGTTAAGACTACTACGAGCCAAGAAAGTGAAGTTAGCAAGGAAGTAGGAGATACGGAATCGACAATAAAAAAAGAAGTATCATTAGAAAGAGAAGCTAGCACTGAAGCTCCAGCTTCAGAACCACCCAGACAAGATTCAACCGAACGTCCAGTCAGACAGAACAGTAGAACTCGTTCAGAATCCGACGACGCAGTATTAATGCCTCCCCCAAATATCCAAAGAGGTGTTACTTGGGCAGAACCACGCGTTGCAGTGATTCCATCTTCCGTAACTTCAGCTGGAAGTACTCAAAGATCTATTCTTTTAGCGATGCGTGCAGAATACACCAGTATAACTGACGAATTAGAAAGTTATTGCGGTCTTCTTAGTCCACCAAGAACGCCACCAGTTTCACCCCCATTATCAAGGAACAGAAATATGTTGGAAATGAATAATCCCGAGATGGCTTGGCAAATAGAGAACGAACATTTACGGGATGCCGAGGAATGCGATTATCAACAAATGGAAGATTTAATACAACGACGTTACAAAGAGGAGGACGACGAATCCAGTAATCCAGCTGAAGAAGGTGCTGCTTCTACTAATTTCTTTTCCATATCTCACGAACACCGTCAATTGCGAAGAGCTTCTGCGATCGATGAAGATTCTCGTAGACCACCTCCTACGATCAGCGTTACTAGAGAAATAGAACAGACACTTTCAAGGCCACCTGCTATTAGAGACCCCGAATCACCTGATCCGAGCGATAAAAATATGAGTACTGTACCAGCACCAGCTTCCGAAACTATGTGTTAAGGTAATCCAAAACGTCGATCGCACGTTACATATATTATATAATGTATGTACTGTGTGTATAATTCGATAAAATGAGGCTATAGCTTAAGTATCTTAAGTAGAAAATTTTCTTTTTAATTGTATATCGAATTTGTACAATAAATCGTTGAATTCTCATTATCTTTGAGAGAATTCAGGATTTAGAACATGAACAGCGTAAAGGATAAACATGAAAAGCTTTGAAAAGGAAATTTGCATATTGCAAAATCCTTTAGCTTTTAGATTGATTGAGTGAGTGAACAATCATTTTTTCATGTTTTATCTGCTAATAATAATAATAATAATAACATTTAATCTATTTAAATACGTTCACATTAAAATGCACATAATACATTTTATTTCTAAGATAAGGTACACTTTTGAGAATTTCATATTTTTACGTGAGCACTTTTGGTATTTTTCTGTGAACTAAGGTATATGAGTTCACTAAATGTAGGCATTAACTTTTTGTGCCTATTTGGTGGTACAATGTCAACCGTAAATCCGTAACAAATATCGATTGTTAAGCCTTTTTATATATAAAAAAAGAAAACTAGAAAAAAAGAAGATATCGTCATTTATGGAGATCTTTTCATATGATCATTGTAAAAATCTATACTTCTTAATTTTTGCTTAGGAAATTAGTGTATTAACGTTTATTACATATACGTTTTATGCTGGCTATAAAACAGTAGTATAATATTAACATTTGTTACGGTTGTAAACATTTTTTAGTGTTGCCGTACATTTGAAATTTTAATTTTTCAATTAGTACTTACAGTGTTTTATTTCATATCTACAAGAAGGATTTTTTTTAATTAAATATTTTTTAGAAAGCTTTAAGCAGGAATCATGTAAATGTTGCAAATATTTATTGAACATTGAAATGATGTATAAAAAAGAGAGAAAGAAAGAAGAAAAAAAAATCAAAGATTGCACGAGTTAGACGGTTTTTATGTAATTTTATCTATATAAGGAAATAACTGGGGGCTAAGATGCGGGTCGGTTTTATAATTCGTTGTTTTTGTCTTTCTGTTTTGTTGTTAATTTTATTCTTTTCTAATATTTAAAATTAGATATCATTGTAACAAAAAAAAAAAGAATAAGAATTAGCATCGACTTCACTACTGTCATTCTCAGCTTTATTGTCTTTACTGCCGGATACTTTTAAACGTATTTTGAAATATATATATTTAGGGCCTTATATAAACACGCACTTTCTACTGCGTCAGACTCAGATTTCACGGACCATTATAAGCAAACCATATCACGCAGATATGTTCTACGGAACTAGGCCAATCTGCGTTAGTACAATTGCAACTATTTAGAGGAACTTTGATACCTGCATCTAAATTGCCTAGTTTATATAGACGAAAATATATTGTGTATAGCTTATAAGTGTTTATGAGAAAAGATAAAGCTTGGGAATAATTGCTCAGAATATATATCAATTATATTCTAACACACTAAAGTGCTATTCAATTTTTACTTATTTTAAATAATATAGTTTGGTTTTAATTTAATTTTATTTAATTTAATTTAATTTAATTTTATTTTATTCAGTACTTCATGGTGTTCCTCTATAAGTACCCTACGGTATATCGTTTAATATATTCACTATATCTTCTAGTTGAGATATATTATCAGAATACTGATGTTTTTTTAGTTTAAACTCACACACATAACAAAATCTTATTAAATTTCATCAATGTCACGTACAAATGTAGAAAAAAGGAATAGTTAAGGAAAATATAGTTAATGCTACAATACATGAGTTACATCATCCAATTAATTTATATTTATGAAATGATGTGACTCAAAATGTTTGCTTTTGGTATTTTCGAAAAGCATAACTGTATTGTTCCGAGGAAATAATTAGTATTTAATATATGTCATTATTTAAGCACAATTACATAAAAACAAAATTCAACTTGATATACAGGTTTTTCTTTTTATCCGTAATAGTTTCTCAAAATAGTTTGTAAATGTTCATTTGTATATAATATTAATGTATTTGTATATTTAAAGAGACATTAAGTGCCATGCCATTTATATTATACATGTAATACGTTTACAAATATTACAATGCAACAAAATCAGCGGCGCGTTATAGCTTCATAGAGCCCCATAGTAAATTTAAATTTAGGAATCTATGTATAGGGTTGAATTTTTCTTCGAGGAAAAATCCAATGTCTCTGGTATACTCTTACCCATGTAATAAGTTAAATAATAATAATCGTAGATATAATTTGATTAAAAATAAAATAAAATTACATGTATGGCATTGAGAAGCTCCACGTTGATAGGGAGAACTGGCAGGCAATTGCTATTTTTGTCCATAAGATAATACGCCGCTGAATAAATTGTATACTTTTTAGAATATTCTATGCATCACAATCAGTTAAATTTTATTTATACAAATGATTTTCTAGTAAACATTTTTTCTTTTCTATCACACGTGCAATATTTACATTCTTACCTTATTTAAAAGGACAATATTTATTGATAATACAATTTCTTTCTTGTTAACGTGATAATATAAATATGGCAATATGGTAATTTATAAATATATTTATATACCCATATATATAAATATAATAGATACAATAATTTCTTCAATAATATCACAATCAACTAGGTAAATTGTTTCGGTATCATATATATTAATTCGAATTTCATATGACTAGTCATATGTCAATACATGATTTTATTATTATATATACTTCAATGTGGAATATTACAGCATATAAGCACTGATGAAGTAATAATAATAGCATCAATGTGCATTATAAGTGTGTGTTTTGAAACGCATACGTTATTTACTATTTACTATTCGATTATATTGAAATTATATATATATCTTAGGAAAATCTCAAATATTAAAATTATTAAAGAAAAACAAAAAATTGTTAAAAACGAGGACTGTTAGTGGTTCGGTTTATGAGATTAAAATATTTATTCATTTTTTTCTTAATTAACATAAAATGTCCAAAAAAATACAAAAAAAAAGATCGTTGTATTAAAATATTAAATTATTAGTAAGTAACGATTTATAAATTAATATCAATCTCATAAATCGTGCAACGTTGATTATAGCACATTATTGAAAAGCAATTTTGGAAGATATACGTGGGTGTAACACGCAATAAAAAATCACGTATACTTACACGTTTCTTCTTATATGAAAGATATATCTTATTAGCTTACAAGACAATTCTAATTATAAGAAAATTCGTATGCTCGTTGATCTATACAACGAAATTGTTAACTTATTCGGTATATCAAAATTAATAATAATATTAAATAATAATAATATTAAATAATAGTAATCTTAATAATAATAATAATAATAATAATAATGGTGAGATATGTAGACGTTTTTCTACTTACATTCAGAGATTTCTCTCTATCTATGAATGTTTGATATATAATTTTCATTAAATTTCGCAAGATAGAGAACAAAAAATATCTTCTGAATCGTTGAAATAAATAATATTATTAAATAACAAAATATGAAAATGAAGTGTAAACAGGAAAAAAAAATATAATACAACGTGTGCGAACGTGTTATACTAAATTTTTGCGAGCGTATGATTCAACGCGATATTATCAAACAAAAATAAAACACAAATAATCGAATATGTAATTTAAATCGTAAGATGGCAAAGATATTCGACACGCATATAAGCAATTTTTCAGGAATCAAATATCTTTGATCGTCGAATAGAACATCTAAATAATTCATTATACGATTCTACATATTTTCGTTGTGTTTTAAATATTTGAAGAAAAAAGAAAATCTTACCTAGTGAAAAATATCCAAGCGCGACCCTTTGTACTCATTTATTTTCTTACGACAATTATTCTTCTCTCACTGAACGAAAAATCAAAATATTTCATTTATATTATACTTTTAAAACATAGTATAGAATATTATATAGAACTATATCGATATCCATATATGAACTGGCGATTATGAAAATGATCTCAAAAATTCATTAAAAATATCTATTTTTTTAATATCTTGTCACATATACTCTATTTAAACAAATTTTGAAATGACATAAAAACTATTTTTCTCGAGAATAAAAATATATTCACCTTTGTTTTGTAGTTGTTGTTATAAAAAAAAATAATTTGTAAATAATTCAAATCAGAATGTTTTAAAATGCATGACAATTTACCGTGTTTGTAAAAATAAATTTTATACACTTCGATCATTTTCATAATAACCAGATCATATGCATCTATTTACAAAGAAAGAGTAAGAGATTTATTAAAAAGTTTTGAATATAAACATATGTGTTCTAAATGGTAAAAATTTTTAGCTTATATACCATTAATATCAATGATATACATGTTTATCTACGAATGGGATAAATAGGAGGAATTTCGAACAACTTACAATTAGCCATAAAATGACAGTACGTGTAAGAGTGCAAAGGGTTTTAATCACCTATTGTCGATTTCAAACAATTATCATGATAATAATTCAATGATTAACAATTTCGTCGCCTTTTCTAAAAGGATATGTATTTAAAAAAAAAACACACACAAAAAACAAAAAGAACAAATCATAATACAAGATCTTTCTAACTCTTCGCATTTGCTAAAGAATAAAACAAATATTTGGAAGAATTAAATAATCTATGAAGAAAAATAAAGAAAGAAAAAAAAAGAAAAAGAATCCAGGCAGCACGATTAGACTTTAATACAAATGAATACATATAAATATGTATTAGACAGATATTGTTCTTTGTACATATCTCTCAGTGAATTCATTTTTGTGATTTCAATTGACAGACAAATACAGTGGAAAGCTCCAGTATCCAACGATATAATATTCGAATGTTCTAATATTCGCATGATCCACTATCGAAACGATTTATTATCCAAAGACTGTATATATACTTTTTTGATTATATCATTTATTATAAAAAGAAATAATCGACGACTTTTTAATACAATATTATATTTTTCTTATTGTTCTAGTATAAAATTGATATTTAATGCATTTTCGACTCACTTCTAATGACATCGAGTGTTAAAATAATAAAAAAAAAAATCTATAAATTAAATAATGGTAAAAGTAAAGCAAAAATATTATACCAGTGTTTTACTATAAGAGAATTTCTTCATCCAGCACAATTATGTCTACCAATTTATTCGGATACTGGAAGTTTTACTGTACATGTAATATGTATGTGTATATGCATTCGTCCAATGGCACCGATATAATTACGATTACGTTTAAAACTCGTAATTACATATATACTTGTAATACTATGTATGTAATGTATTTACAAATGTTATACTTACATACACAGACAATGAAAAACCATCGGTGATCCTTAAAAAAAAAACAAAATATCGTGCCTTTCTTTTTATACGAATCGTTTAAGACTAAATAAGTTCATGTCAGTTCCAGATCATCTAATCGTGCTGGTTTCACAAATATATACGTTTTGTTGCACAACTGTGCATGTTACTGTAAACATATTAAAAAAAAAAAAGAAAGAAAAAACGAATAAGAAAATGAACAAGATAGATAGATAAAACTTCGTTAAAATTAATTATGCGTTTCTTATGCATTTTTTCTTTCGTTTAATCGTTAAGTTTTCAATTGTATTTTTTTCTTTTTTTTATTATGCTAAGGATCATAAAATTTACGAAATTATCGTTCATTCGATGTACAATTCAATCAGATTCTGTAATATGTAATTTAATTTTAATTGAAATGATTTCGTTGACAATCTTTTTGTCAAGAACTTTGATTTAAATTTAAATGAAATACTACGTATTTTGTACATTAATTAAAAATGAAAACACTCAGTACACGAGCGTAATCTTGGAACTAATTAACACATTGTTGACCGATCACGAGTATACTCGTGTATTGTATATGGGTGCTGTAACTTATGCAATTATTAAATTATCAAATTATGTAAATTATTATGATATTTATATTGTTCGTTTAATTCGAATATTAGTAATAATTTTTTCTAAATATTTTCAATACTCCATAATTACGATTTTCATTTTTAATTATACAAATATAACTACAATTGAATCCATATTATTTGATGCTTATTAATTATGATTATTATTATTATATTCTATTGAAGTATTTCCGATCTCAACAATATGTTAATATCTACAAATATTTATCTCTATCTTTTTGGGTTTTTCTACACGATTTATATTCCAAATCGAAAAGGCGAGTTATTATGAAATGTTGTATTTAGGACACGAAAAGCGAATTTATCGATGCATATATTTAAATATGATAAAAAAAAAATGTTTGAATCAACGAAAGAGACTCCTTCTTGCGTCCTTTTATCTCGAAAATCGATCGAAATTCTTGTGACTCGATTTTCAAATGGGGACATTGTAAGTGATATATGAACCATTAATAATAAAATTAACGATTACGGTAACAACACGTATGAGAGTGAGTTTTAAAAAGTTATTTGCGTGACCAACTCTTTTTCTTCTGCTGCTTCATTTTTTTTATTATTATTATTATTATTAATTGTTTCAATACACGCAAATATAAAATTTACCAACAATGTTATATCTCACGTTTTGTTCTATTAATTTCATATAAATAAAAAGCAACGAGAGAGATTATTCAAGCTCACAATCAGTTAAACAACTCATGCAACAAGTTCAACAATCCGTTCATTTAAGAGAACCACTTGGTTTTTAACGCATCATGAAAATATCTGACTTCATTAAAAATAAATGGAAATTTATTGAAATTCTTCGTATGTTAAAATTGTTCCAAAGTTTATCTGTTATTAAGAAAACAATAATAGATTTAATACTTGAAAGTATCAATTTGAATTATACGAACAATCTACGTTTTTATCAACGTCCCATAGAGAAGTATGGGTCTTTTTAATTATTATACATTTTATTTTGCATTATTATTAATTAAATATTTTTACTAATCAAAAATATATTTTTTTTTAGGATTGTTTATTTAGTTGTTCACATAGTTACAATAATTGGTATGTCGTTTATAATATTCGACATGACTTTGGAATTTCAAGATAGTCCTACAGTGACCACTGTGGAAACCGATAAATATCCGATGCAAGAAATTAATTATCCAGCGATATCTATTTGCAATATCAATAAAATAAGTTTATTGTCTGCTATAGATCTTGCGGAAGAACTGTATGTGTATTTTTTGATTAAATTAAAATAATTTAGTTGTTATTAAATTATCTATAATAATATATATATTATTTCATTATTTAAATTACAGTTTAGAATTTGAAACAATAAAATACAGTGTTAATTTGACTGTGGAAGAATTGACTGATCTGATAACAACTTTGGGAAATCTTTATCACTTTGATATCGATGAGAACGAGTTAAAAGAAACTTATTTATTGCACACTATACTTGAACGAGGATACAACAACTACAATGTTGAGAGACTAATGAAAAGGGTAGTAAAATTAATATTATTTATATAAATGTAATAATTTTAATGTATATTTATATATTTTTTAATTTTTATCGTAGCTATTACCAAAATGTAGATCAATTTTATGGCAGTGTTCCTGGAACGGCAAAGATCAAGATTGTAATGAAATTTTTGTTCTAAGAATAACGAACGATGGCTACTGTTGTACCTTTAATTCTGCACGACGCGTTGGTTTTGACAAGTTAGTTTAATTTATTTTAACATTCTTCCTGATAAAATTTAAATTAATATTTTTACAAAATGTTTTACTTATATGCAGCAAAGATTCTTCTATATTTACATCCCAAACGATCGAACGTTCTAAGGAAGCTGGTTCAGAATATGGATTATCTGTACTATTAAATCCTCAGTTATACGATTATGCTTACAAACTTTTTCCAATACAGGGTTTCAAGGTATGTTAATAAAAATAAAATTCAGAAAAAATTGCATATTGTGTTTATTTTAGGATTTTTTAAATATAAATTAAAGATCAAATTTTTTTGTAGATATTGGTATACTCATCTCTTGATTATCCTAATGCACTAAATGGTGGAGTACGAGAAATCTTAGTTCCACCGAAAGTAGAAATGTTTCTGAATTTAGACGCTGTCACCTTTTATTCCATACCAGTAAGTTAATTATTAATAAAATAAACATTCCCGAAATAAATGGATTTACTTTTATTTACAGGATGTTATAAACTATGATATAAAAGAAAGGGATTGTTTATTTAGCACGGAACAATCACAAACTTTTAAGGGATATTATTCATACACGGATTGTTTATCTTATTGTCGTACACGAGATATTATTTCCTTTTGCAAATGCGTTCCATTTTTTTATCCGGTTACTTCTGATATGGGTAAGAAAATATTTATTAATACAAATATATTAATAACAAATATCTAAATTAATTTATTTGGGTGTTTGTTTTTTTCCAGCTGGTATAAGAAAATGCAATCTCAAAGATCTAATGTGTTTGAAGAGGTATAAAGGTTTGTAAATAAAATTTCTCTTCCTGTGTGTTTAGTTAATTTTTTAAATTTTTATTTAAATTATATTTTTATAATAAAGTGAGATGGTTAAATCTGAAGCCTAGAAACGAAAAACTGATGGTACCATTTCACAATACGAAGATTTCAGTAGAATCTTGCTGCATAACTTGCGATTGTCTTCCATCTTGCGAAGACGTCACGTATACCGTGTCCACCAGTGATATTCCATTAAATATTCCACATTTAATTTGGAATAGGTAATACGAAAAAATAAGTTAAATAGAAATAATGAAATAATTATAATCTATTTTAAATAGGAAAAGAACTTATATCACTAATCACAGTTTAGTGCACATCTATTTCGGATCTCCTAAAACAACAAAAATAAAACAAGATATGCTTTTCTATTGGTATGAACTAATGAGTAAGTGTTCAATACTTTTTAATACATCGTTTAAGTTTCAAATTATTATTATTATTATTTATCATAAAATGTTTATAGGTAATTATGGAGGTATATGTAGTTTATTTTTGGGTCTTAGTATAATAAATTTAATCGAAATGTTTTACTTTTGTATTATGCGTTGCATCAATTCCGTATCTGAACCATCATCAGTGGAGTCAACTAATTCAGAGAATAATGTTACTATTAGAACGATTAATGTTGAACCTAAAGAATCACAAATGATGGTCTTATATTGGAAAGAAATAAGCGGAACAATTTCGAAAGAAATTAATCTAACGTCTCTGTCCCAACAGATGGATGAATGAATTTAACAGATAAATCGATGTTCTAACAACGATCATCACATTCAGTGATGTTCGGCGGTAAACAGATACTATGTTTCACTCCAAAAGAATATTGTGGTGAGAGATCTAATCTTTTAGGATTATATTTAGGTCCTGGACTCCGACAAATGCCTTTATAGGATTGAAGAAGACCTATAGTGAACATTGGTGATACTGGTTTAATCATATCCAAATTATATGGCACAGAAGGTCCAGGTCCACCGACACATTTTAGACCAGGAATTCTTAATCCTCTGTAAAAATAAAATTATATAGAATTAATGATTAATTAGATAAGAAAAAATACATTAACATACACTTACATGCTAAAACTTGGTCCGTAAAAGATGTGTTTCACATTGTAAGGTCCAGGTGTTACGCAACCTTTTTTATATTTTGTACGCCACTTTAGAGAAAACATAGGACCACTTCTAGAAGGTGGTAAAGAATATTTCGGACCAGGACTAACAGATTTATCTGTAATCCATAAAAATATATATAAGACAATTTTATACTATAATATATTTTCGATAAGTAAATGTAACAAAACTCGAATAGCTGTGAAATCAATTACCAGTGATTTTTAAAGGAAGCCCATGTTTAAAACCATTCGGTTCCAGTCCTGGAAGCATATATTTTGGTCCAGGACTTCTACACGAATCTTCAGACGTTTCTCTCAGACCAAATGTAAATGCCGGATTTCTATACTTCGAGATGCAATGGTTTTTGTGACCAACGAGCGTTTTCAATTTGTATTTTGGTCCTGGAGCTTTAATTTTAATCAATGTTTAGAAAATTAACAATCACTATGTTAAATAAAATCTAAATGTCTTCAAAAATATAATCCTTACAGGGTACACCACATAATGATACATCCGTAATCTTAACAGATTTTGTCATATCACCAGTTTTACCTGCGGCACTGGTCGCCCTGGTAGGCATTGTTGTAAAATTAGAATTAATTTACATATCTTACAGAAAAATTAATATCTATTAAAAGTAAAAATATTGTAAATTATGTCAACTCCATTTTGATTAGAATAAGAAAAAAAAACAATTGATAGAGTCCGATTGGATTGCCAAATTTGTGTGCATGCATTTATACATGTGTATATAAGAATCTACGTATATACACATGTATATCACATAATTAAATAGGAATATACAAATCTAATTGAAGACACATCACATTTATTAAACACAAAGTGTTAAAATATATAAAATTATTATATAATTTGTACAAAATCTTGTCGATCCAACCAACGAAAATGTGCTTGCATATTCTTCTTCCTGTTCAATCTTCGTCCAAACTCGTAATAGGATTTCCTGCACATTCACTGTGTCTAACACCAAACGAGAATTTAGGGGCACGTCTTCCAGTATTAAAAGTAGGATTATAACGTGGTCCTGGACTAAGATAATCTTCAGAAAGTTCGTGACGCCATTTAAGACTGTACACTGGACTGCGTTTCTTTACAACATCTTGATTAAGATTCGCATAAGCCGCTGGACCTGGACCTAAAGTGTCTAATGGTGGTTCGTAATAACCACCGCTTGAAAATAAATAATATATTAATTATTGAAAAAAAAGAGAAAATAAATTATGATTAATTGAATAACAAAATATACGCACATAGTATAAGCAGCTTGTGCTCTCTTATCTGGTATTCTATAACCTATGCATGTTGGTATTGTGTAAGCATTTGGTCCAGGCCCTTCAAGAATTTGCAATGCTTGACCTTTAGATTTGATGCTATAAGCAGGAGCTCTACGACTATGATTCATTGGTAGACATTGTTCAGGCGAATATGCGCCAGGTCCTGGCCCTAAATCTAAAACTATAAAAGAATACATTTAATTTGCCATACAATTTAATGTGTCTTGTATATAATTCTTCTAATTATATATATTTGTAGAGTAATCAATTTCATATTTTTACTTGGATCAGTATATCTAATGGCTATCGTGTATGCAGGTGGTTTGTCTAATCCAAATTTTGTTAATTTATTGATGTTATAGCGTGGACCAGGACCAACAGATTCTTCTCCTAATCCTACATGATACCTTATACTATATGCTGGACTTCTATGTTTAGATGGATCATGTCCAACATATCCAACTAATGTTGGTAATTTATAAACTGGTCCAGGCCCTAAATTAAAACATTTATTTGATAACGACAAATGTTCTGGGGTTATTGTTACAATTGTATAAATTAATTTAACTTATATACCTCTGGTTAGACAATCAACTTTGGGTCTACTCTCTACGTCTTCCATTTTCTAATAAATTTCTATTGAAGAAAAGGCAAAGTAAAAAAAAAAAAACATATAAAACTTAAAAGTTTTAAAAAAATGAAAATATAAAATTTACGTATAATGATACATCATAGTAAATCATATAGGACTATAATGAATTTAGTATAGATTTATATATAGCAATATTCACAGCAGTTATTGTCAACTGTGTTGTAAAAATAATTTAATATAATACTATAATTATGATTAAAGAAGAAATTTAATCTAATATAATAAAATAATACAATTTATAATTTACAAATTTATTTTTAATATAAAATATATTTACATGCTATTCTTCTAAATTATAATTATTTAAATGATCTTCTAGTTTAAAATTATTATCATTTTCTAGATTATAATTTAAATCGTGCTGCGATTCATTATTCGATCATCTTTCGAATCATCTTCAGAATCATCATCTGAATCATCTTCCAAATTATCACTAAAATCATCTTCCGAATTATCAGTAAAATCGTCTTTACAATGATCTTCCTTAGCTCTTGAAACTTTATTTAAAGATGATTTTTCTGTATTTTTTTCATTCTCTTCTTCGGTGTCGCTTTCTTCTGAACCTTCTTTATCATTGTTACTAGTTTTGATATCAATGTCTTTTGCGTTACCTAAATGAAATAAAACATATGTATAATATAATTGTACGTAAAAAATCCTAAAATACTATACTTACAATTACGATTCATAGATCTTATAATCGTTCTACGTTTCCTTTCAGGTAATTGTTTCAAGAATGTTTGTGTCTCCATATCCAATTTCATAATTTCTTCTTTGTCTGGCTTAGCTTCTATTACTTCACGCTTTTCACAGCACTTAGGACAAACTTTATGATCCTTCGAGCAGGGTAAACACATTGTATGATAAGCATGCTTAACTGTTTTTTTTTCGCACTTAGTGCATTTAGTTGGAGCTTTAAGAGGCTTATATTTTTTGTATTTGATCTTCCACTCGATTATTTTTTTACATCTTTCGCATACATTTGCTACTTCTATATTGTTAATAAATTTAGTTTTGTGAGATTTGTCATGTAGATCATTCTTAAAGACAGTTTGATTTTGATATTTTTGAGGCCTAGATCGTTTCGTATTTCCCTTCTGGCAACTCATATTTGAGTTATTTATTAATTTATTTATTAAATATTTATTTCTAAATACTGTCCTGTAATTCATACAATATTTTGTTTAATTACTAAATTATTCACTTTGTATATTGTATATATTTTAGGATTATTTAAAAATATCTCTTAAATAAATTAATCTTTTGTGATTAAGTTATTATTTAATAAAAAATAAAATAAAATTAGTTTTTATATATAAACACATATATGACGTGTATATATAATCTTACCTATTAAGTGAAAAAATATACACATACAAAATACATAACAATATCATATGTTTGATATTATCATTACGTTTTCAAAATTATATATTAATTTCACTCTACATTGCTAGATGAATGACCACGTGCTACCTTAAAGGCTTGGTTTTGTAAATATCATGAGCTACAAAAAAAAACCCTCAAAACGAAAGTATTGACGGTTATGTACAAGAAATAATTAACCAATCAGCAGTAAGTAAGAGAAATTCTTGCACGTCATTGGTCGACATTCATAACAAAGAAACTTTCTATATTTAACGGAAAAATTTATATTTTCATTAAAACAATAAATAAAAAAACATATTTCTTCTATCTATTAAATATATTATACTAAAAGATTATTTTCATTAGTTTCGTACATATTTATGGACTTATTACACGTGTATATTTAAATCCAAAAATCGTATTTCAAGATTAACAAAACCGTAATATTGCATTAAGTAAAACAAAAAATAAATAAAGAAATAAATACTTATATTCAGACTTAATTAAATCACATATTATATATTATTATATAACAACAATAATAATAATGTTTGCTGTTTATACGAATTGAATTAAAGCAAGATTTGTCCTCCATATTGTAAATTTAGAGCCCTGAAAAGGACTGTTGAGTTTTTTAGCTACCATGATGTAAAAATGGCTCTTCTCGGATACGGCATGCTAATAAAATATCTTTAGGCATTATAGTAATACGTTTAGCAGGATTAGCATAAAGATTAGTATCTTCGAATGAGCCAACAATAAATGTCTCACATGCTTCTTACAAAGCAAATATGGCAGTAGAATGATAACGAATATTATATCCGAAAGTAAGAGTTATACCACGAACGATTCGTTAGAATGATGCTTGTCGTATTAACAATATCGTTGATTTTTGATAAAGACGAATTTCGTGAATTACGAGGGAACCAGACAAAGAACGTTGCCGTGGCTTTTAAATTCTCTGAACCACTTCACTTACACTTTTATTTACTTGAAAATTATATCGAGATTTTCCATAAGTCGATTTACAAATTAAAAAATTATTCATTTCGAGTCACTTTATAATACGTAAATCGGGTATAAAATAAAAAAAATTAAAGTAAAAAAATGAAGAAAATAATTCAGAAGCAACCACGTCGAAATACATACAGCAGAAATGAATAATATCTATTATTCATCGTGTATAAGTATGTGTGTATTATATACATTTATCCCTATGATGCATCTTCATTCTGATTGGTCAATAGTGAAATAGTGGGGAAAGGATGTTGGGTTCGTCTATAAAAGGCGGTGAATTTCTTGAAGGAACGTATTCGAGTTGTCGCATAAGGTTACGAGCAGATAGACGGTTTCTCTTCGAAAGTTTTAAAATAAAAATCAATTAATAATGACTGGTCGTGGTAAGGGAGGAAAAGGATTGGGAAAGGGAGGAGCTAAGCGCCATAGAAAGGTTCTACGTGATAACATCCAAGGTATTACCAAACCGGCTATTCGTCGTTTAGCCCGACGTGGTGGTGTAAAACGTATTTCTGGTTTGATATACGAAGAAACACGCGGTGTACTTAAAGTTTTTCTTGAAAACGTTATTCGAGATGCTGTCACCTATACCGAACACGCTAAGAGAAAAACTGTTACCGCCATGGACGTTGTCTATGCTTTGAAGAGACAAGGCAGAACCCTTTATGGATTTGGAGGTTAAATTAGTAAAAATGAAATTCGCTTACTTAATCGGCCCTTTTCAGGGCCACCAATTAATTTATCTTCCAAAGGAACGGGATGTATCGTTTTCTATATGTACCATTATATATGTGAAATCAATCATTTGACAGAGTACGTTAACGTCTTTTTCTTATCTACCCATCTGATTAAATAATTTGTTTGATTATATTGTTTATTTATTTGTGCTTTATATTCAATATCATTTAATTAGCTTATTAGATACATTTATATTTATAATATATAGTTTATTGTACAATTAGCTTTATTTAAATGTAAGATATTTACAGTTAACATGAAAAAAAGTGAAAAAATATATATGTACGTATTGATGGTTTAATATTAGGTTGTAGATTGTTCGATAATCTTCGAGAGCTTTCTTTAAAGATGGCGTTGATGTGAACACAGCTTGGAATTTCCTTTACTTTATTTAATTATGAGAAACAAAAATTAGATTTAAAAAGGCATTAATATTAATTTTTACCGTAAAATATTATATTGACATTTAAAGCTTATATTTTATTAATATTAAATGCTATAATTTGTTAATTATTCCATGAACAAAAAGATCGTATTTTTTCTAAGATAATTGAGTTAGCTTGACGTAATCTATAAGCGTTAGAACATTCTGAATTATATCAGTTACATTCTAAACTTCATTAAGAGTAGTCGTCATAATGAAACAAAAATGGACGTTTTTCTTTCTCGTGATAATATTTTTATTATCGCCATTGACATTACAGATTAATTTATTTAATCGATTTCATTTAACACAAATTGCTAAAGGACTCCATAACAATAAATTTAGCGCGAAATACAAATACGATATAAAAACTTTTGAAGTTCCTGTAAGTTTTTGTTTATAATTTTTTTTTTTATATTATAATATATAAAAGAATTTTAAGGTTAATAATGTATATATACATATATTATTTTATATTAAGTTAGGGAAAAAGGAATTCATTATTTTAACGTTTATTCATGCTTAAAATAATAGATTTCTTTTTTTCCCCAACCTAATATATTTATTTAATTGTCTGCAGGTAGATCATTTTAGTTTTGCAATAAAAGATAAATTTAATATCCGTTATCTCGTTAACGATACATGGGGACGAGAAAAAAATGCACCTATTTTTTTTTACACAGGAAACGAAGGTTACATCGAAGTATTCGCTGAAAATACGGTAATAATAAAACATATAAACTTGTTTTATATATATTAACAACCATTTAACAAAAATTCAGGGATTTATGTGGGAAATAGCACCGGAATTCGGTGCAACGGTGATCTTTGCAGAGCATCGATATTATGGTTCATCAATGCCATTTGGAAATAAATCATTTATCAATCCTGCACATTCTGGATATTTGACCTCCCAACAAGCTATTGCTGATTACATTGATCTTATCGAATATTTGAGATCAAATGAGGCCAGAAAGCACAGTCCTGTTATTGTTTTCGGTGGTTCATATGGCGGTATGCTCAGTGCATGGATGCGTCTGAAATATCCTCACATTGTTCAAGGGTGTGTGTTTTATTTCAGAAATAACAACTCTCTTTCTCTCTCACTCCATGTTTTATATTTATTTGATAAATATCATTTTTCTTCCACTTTATCGGCTACCTCATAAATCTTACATATACTAGAGAAAAGTTTCTATAACATAGTGATGATAAAACATGTTAAACGATATCGTTTTCAAAAGAAAAAGAAACGATAAACGAAGAAATTAACATTATTATCTTTCTGCTGTACGCGTTTAACTTCTAATAATTATCTGTTGTTAGTTTCTGATAACTTTTAAATGAGATATTTATTTATATTCGTATTATTATATTTACAGAGCCATAGCAGCATCAGCCCCGATTTTACAATTTGTTGGTATTACTTCTTGCGAATCATTTGCACGTATAACGACGTCCAGTTTTCGTGCGGCAGATGAAACGTGTCCAAAATTAATTAAAAAATCATGGAACGTAATAAAGAATCTCACATCTAACGGTAAAGTAATAGATGCATTTCTTTTCTAACATCTTTTTTTCTTTTATCTTTATTCTGTTTTTATTAATAGATGATGGTAAGAAATGGTTGTCAGATAATTGGAAATTATGTAAGCCGCTTAAAAATTCAACGCACGTTGAGGAATTGCAAGCTTTCTTGGAAGATGTTTATGGAACAATCGCGATGGTTAATTATCCGTACGAAACCAGCTTTATAGTACCATTGCCACCCAATCCTGTAAAAGTAAGAAAAATAATTAAATGAATGCGAGGAATAGATTAATATTATGATATTAATTTTTGTTTATTTATTCTTTTCAGGCTCTCTGCAGTCATTTAACGAATTCGTCTTTAACAGACAAACCGTTGTTAATTGCATTGTACAAAGCATTAAGTATATTTACGAATTATACCGGTCAAGCAAATTGTACAGATGTAACGAATGCTTCAGGAAACTTAGGCGCCGATGCTTGGGATTATCAAGCATGCAGTGAAATTGTTACAGTCCTTTGCAGCGATGGAGTTAACGACATGTTTAGATTTGAACCTTGGGATATTAAAAAAATAAGCGACGATTGTTTTAAGAAATATGGTGTACGTTCTAAACCACATATGATTTGTAAAGAATATGGTTGTAAGGATCTTTCTACCGCGACTAATATTGTCTTTAGGTAAGTTTAGTAGTTAAATGATTTAATTAATCTGATACACGAGAAAAAACTAATCTCTTTTTATTTAGCAATGGATTGATAGATCCATGGTCAGGTGGTGGCGTTTTATGGAATTTGTCTTCCACTGCAGTTGCTATGGTTATTCCCGAAGGTGCTCATCACATTGATTTGAGAGAAAGCAATCCTAAAGATCCTTACAGTGTTATATTAGCAAGAAGATATCATCGTTATTTCATAAAACAGTGGATCAAAGAATATCAAAAACTGAAATATAGAATATTGGTAACATAATTTTCTAACATTTTTCTTTTATTTTCTTCTTAATTGATACTATTTTATACGAAAGTAGTTCTATATAAAACAACTGTGTATGGTGTATATATATGTCACATCATTAAATTTTATTTTTTAAATTATAAATACAAAGGCAGCATACGCAGAGACAATTATAATTATTAAAGTCTAGTTATCGTGATTCTTATATTATGTGCAAATAAAAGTGCAGAAAAAGAAAAACATTCGAAATAATATAAGCGTTTCATTATCACAGTACTTAATAAATGCTTCATAAGTAACTACAAAAGATTAAAGAGCATAAAAAGTATATAAGATAATAAATATTGTTGATGTTTCAAACGGATTGACAATTGAGGCTTGTTAATTGAACGGTTTTATAACCCATTGTTTTTTTTTTTATTTTTTTTTATTTTATATTTATTTCTGTTTCGCTTAGATTCTTTTGGTTCGATCAAAAATATATATTACTCGTTAAACCCTTGCTATAATTCTATTATTTTAATTCAATGTTTTTTTTTTTTTTTAACGACTATTATAGTAAGACAGAGACAAGAACATTTATCGATCGATTAAGAGACGGGGACACGAAAGATAGGTTTTATATATTAAATAAATAAATTAGTGAGAGTCTATACCAAGTTAACAGATAAATCTTGGCGTTATTTGGATTACAATACGTCTGTCTACTTGTAAGAGTATTTTTTTCACATACACGTGGACTTTATTCGAGACGTGTTGTTTATCAAAAATCTCTTATACGATGTTAATGTAAAAACATGTAATAAATTTTTTCAGTTATTAAATATCTTGACATGCATCAATAATATCCTATTTGCCTTTGAGGCATGATATTTATTAGGTTTTTATTTCTAATAACACAGGTACCTGTATGATAAACATACTTTTCTTTTCTATTATAATTCATTTTTTCCTTTGGAAATGATCTGTGTTAAATGCTATGATAAAAGGGAAATATATTGCGTATATTGAAATTAATATTCATTTAAGTTTTTCATTATTTGATCTGCATCTTGCAATATTTTTTCTATTGCATCACAGAATAAATATGTAACAATTTGTTATAATTACAATTGATGTACATAGAAAAATTTTCCAAAATTTAATTAAAATAGGACAAATTGATAGAAATAACAAGGAGAATGATATAGAATGAGTTTGCTATCATTAATATCATCGTATCGTAACAAATATCTCGACGCGTGTAAAAAAATATTTTTAAAAAATTGTTCACTTAAGTATTTCAAATAAATTCAATTAAAAAGATTCTTCAAAAATAATTTGAAGAAAAGTAAATATAATTATACGTAAGAATATCACCGTACTATTGCATGAAGCACACATCGAAGCGACTCTCTCTATGTATTCTATATAGCAATACAACTGGGTAAGTTAAAGAGTCACCTCGTTTAATATATGTGCTACAATGTGCATAAGTTGACGTTTGAAATTATCACATTGAATAAAAAATAAATAAATAAATTTATTACTACTTATTAGAAAAAAGTATTTAAAAAATTCTAAATAAAATTTGAAATATCATTATTATTTCACGACCTAATATTCCTTTAAAGTGGCGTACGTCGATGGGCCGTAGTTGGTCGTGGTACACCGGAACGACTTCTTACTTTTTTCGGTTGTATAAACGTACTATCCGTTTTTGTGTTATACGTGAGATATATATTTGACATATCAGGTTTTATTTGCTATAGAAATAAAAACAAATTAATTTAGATATAAACTATACTAAATAATTGTAATAATATATAAATATTGTTTTAAATAACTTACATCTTTGCTATTTCCAATAGGCGGTATTATTTGTGATTTACGCATATTATTACCAGTATATGCTACACACTTTAATTGCCATTCGCCAATATCATCGTTCCAATGAACGTATCTTTCAATCATAGTCTGTAATACGTACGAATAATTAATTCATTAAAACAATTTTACTTAAGACTTTCAAATATAAATTTAATACATAATGTTAATTAATATATACATACTTGATACTGTAATGGTATATAGTTATTCACAATTAATTCTTGAAGTTGTAATTCTCTTCCAATACCTCTAACACCTTCTAAAAGACCTTCCATTTCTCTTTGATGTTCTTGTTGCAAATCGGATAATTCAGCTTTAACGGACATAAGCATCGTATAAACTCTAGCTAATTTTTTAGTTTTTCCAGCTGCTTCTTCCTGCAAAGAGGAATATTTTTCTTCTATGTCTATACGTTCTGCTTCTTTCTCTTCTATAGCTTTCTTTAATTGTTCCTCTCGACTTTTACGTTGGTCAAGTTCGATAGCTGCAGCAGCCAATAATTGTTCTTGAGCTTTAGCTTTTTCTAATAAATTTTCACCACCGACTAATATTTTATTTTGTAAATTTTGCATTTTTTGTCTTAAGGCTTCCTTTTCACTTCTGTAAAATAGAAATTCTCGTCAGTTGGCACAATATTCTATGCTTGTTTTGTTTTTATACTTACTG
The DNA here is from genome assembly GCA_023678845.1 of Mischocyttarus mexicanus. Taxonomy (NCBI): domain Eukaryota; kingdom Metazoa; phylum Arthropoda; class Insecta; order Hymenoptera; family Vespidae; genus Mischocyttarus; species Mischocyttarus mexicanus. Next base: position 4,861,496 of record JACGTP010000002.1, on the reverse strand, counting down.
TGTCCTTTTTAATTCTATGACATCTTTATCATCTGGACTTTTGTCATCTCTTTCAGCCTTATCTACTTTTTCCGTATTTACATCTCTGTCGCCTAATTCTTCCATTGTTAACATTTGACTTCTCCTGTGCCTTGCTTTCTTCTCTCGTCGTGGTTCTCCCATGTCTTCTGAATCTTCCGTTTCAGATTCTGTTCCTGATAATTCTGTAACATTTTCTTCAAGTTGCTTTCGTAATTGTTCAATCTCTACTTGGAATTGACGAAGCAAAGCATCTTTAGGATCTTCATTTATTCTCGCTCTATTCTTTATATTCTTAGCACGATTAGCATAACGTAGAGTACTTATAGTTTCATCATAATTTATATCAGCAGGACTTACATTTGCGCACTAAGTAATCATAGAATTATATTTTAACAGGAATGATATTATATGCAGTTTTTTTTATTTACTTTGAATGAAAATCTTTAATAAATACATACCATCAATGTTTTAGAATTACCACCCAATGAATCTTGAAGCAATCTTGTCAATTTTGAATTTCTGTAAGGCACATGAGAGCTTTGCCCATCAACAAGAGCAGATATTACATTACCCAGTGTTGACAATGATAAATTTATTTTAGTAGCTTCTCTGAGTCTTACTCCGCTTGCTTTTGTTTTACTTTGTCTTTCAGAACCCTAAAAAGTAACCACTTTATTATATATTGTCTTAACAAAATATTGCATTGATTACGTACAGCTAAGTCCACTAAATGAAGTTTTCCCATTTTAACATGTTGCTCTCCATCTTCGCCAAGTTGACTAGACTCAACAGTTATTGTAAATATAGCATGAGATCTAGAGCTGGAAACATTCATCGCAGTTGCTCCCACAACACCTACAAAAGTAAAATATATTTATTTCGTTTCAATGTCTTACTTTATATTTTAATATATTTTATTTTTTAGGTAAGGAAAACATCGCATTTACGGTTCTTATTGCCAAGTGACATGATGCGATCTAAATCATCAGCATTATTAACGACATAGCCGCTAAGATCTTTTACAAAGACTCCAATATCAGGTCGTTCCTTGACCTCTAATCGAGTAGTTTGATCTTTGCCAAGAAGATCTCTTACTTCTTCATTGTAAATTTCTAAGTATGTTGCACGTACAAGGAATCTGTAAAATTGAACTCTGTAATTTTCATCATTCAAACATACTATGATTAAACTTACTTTTTATTCTCATCTGCTTTAGCTATGTGTCCAAATATATGAGCGAAGGTATTAGGTATAACACCTCTAAGTTGAGGAGGAGTCTTAGCACCTGACATAGTATACGTTTTACCAGTACCAGTTTGACCATATGCAAGTATAGTTCCATTATATCCTTGCAAAACTTTATCGACAATAGGTCTAGCGGTTTCATTGTAAATATCAACTTGAGTAGAATCCGTATCAAAGACAGCATCGAAAGAGAAAACTTTGGGTGGTTCGCCATGAAGTGCATTTGGATTGTTAATAGTTATTTCGCTATTCAATGTGTCAACCTTTATTATGTTTTTGCTGTGTCCATCCAACTCCTTTCCATTTAATGGTCGAACACGAACAACGACTCTGACGTTTTCAATCTCTCCTAGTTCTGCGACATTATCCTGAATAAAATAAAAAATAAAAATGTATGTTAGGATTAAAAACACAGTTTAAAAACTAAAATTTGGAAAATATAGAAAGATAATAGATAATGTAATTAAAATATATTGATAAAGAAAAAATGCAAAAAAAAATTAAATTAAATTTAGTAATTGCATTTATCTATCATCTTTTATCTTTTCTTTTTTTTTCTCTCTCTCTCTTTCTGTCAGATTAACGTATATACAATAGTTGTCAAATTTTGACGGGACAAACGTCAAACGACAAATGTAATAATTATATCTACTCGATAATACTCGTTATTATAAATAACGTATTGTTGAAAAAAATATACTAACTCCCGTTCCCGACATGGCAGTACGGTTGATTGACGCGTAACGATTACATAAAAAAAAAAAAGAACAATTTTTTAAAGCATGTTATTTTATTCTCCAAACACTGACAGATCAAGCAAAGGACTAGCAGACAACCTCAGTAAACAAATGGATCGATCTCTGTATGGTTACACAGTCGCGAATATACGCATGACAAGTGACGTCATCGTTTTATTCCTAGAGAAAATATCAAATCCCCTAGATTCTAGTTTCCCCTCTTTATATTTTAAATTATTCATAAATAAAAGCTAAAAAAACAAAGATAATCGAAATTTTGTATTGGATAAATATTTTTAATATATTACAAGTATAATTTAATATTTTTCAATCGACTAATACGTTAGAATTCTACGAAACATCTTTGTTCCATTTTGTTTCATGTTCCATATAAACTCACGGTTTTAAAAATTATGAATGATTAATAAAAAATAATGACACAATTAATGACAATAATAAAAATAAATTATTGAATGTAAATAAAAATATATTCTTGCATTTATTACAAGTATAATTTAGGATTTTATAATATAAGACAAGTTAGGATTCAACAAATAAATCACAAACCCCCTTCGACCACAGATTTCGATATTTTACACATTTAAATTAGTTTTTAACAAATAAATACTTTTCTTAAATTACTCAATTATATTTCTAGGGTATTTTTTAATTTAAAAATTGTCGAATAAAGTGTATTGCACTGACTAGAAATTATAAAATGATGTAATTTTATCTTTAAATAACTGTAAAACTTAGCAAGAGAAATACCACACAGTTGCTATTTAGATTGATCATCAACAAACTCGTGAACGATTTAAATCATATAAATAAAAAATTTTTAACTTTATAATGTGCAATCTCGTAATTTAGAAAGAACGTTTGTTCCTTATTAAGATGATGATAATTAAGGAAGGACATTTATGTTCGTTGATAGTCAATTTATGGTGGCAATTATCGTCGAGTGAAACTAGTATGCAGACACACTCAGGACAATGGGGAGTAGAAACCCTCTTTTTCTTTCATTCTATCTCACTCTATCTTTTTCTCTCTTACTCTTTCTATTTATCTCTCTTTTTCTCTTTCTTTCTTTCCTCCCCTTTCCTGTTTCTTCTACGCAGTACAAGGCACAACCCCCGTTCCCCCGGTGAGTGTGTGCCATGTTAGCTTCGTTCGAACGAACGTTCGTGCTCGTTTAAAGCGGTGCAGCTGACGATGGCAACAATACGTTCCCCATGGAACGAGAACACTATGCCTTTTCCATGGGACTACTCAAAGAGACTTGGAAACCCCAACTAACGTGTGACGTTAACGTGTCCTTGGATTATATCCAATAGTTTTTAATTTACAATCTCTTTAGTTTGAAATAATAACACGCCAATGGGTGAGTTCAATGCTGTTTTGTGCAATCCATTTTTAACGTTATTTGATTTTCTATGAATTTAGGGTAACACGAATTCGCGTTGATGATTCATTTTATATTTCGGTTTGTTCCATTGTTTCAGTGAATAATTCAAGATACAATTTTTATTTTTTACGAAAAAAGAAAAAAAACACAAAATCATTTGGTAAGAAAATAAATTGATTTTAGTACGTAAATTAATAGCTCGAATATTTTTCTTTTATGTACATTAGATAACGATTTTTTTTTTAAATGTGTTTTTTATTCGATAGACAGGAAATATAAACGCGGGCGTGGAAAACACATCTAACTATGTCCCTCACGCGTTTCATATTCTCCTAATTCTTATGGCTTCTGAAAGTATTTCCGTAACTTCATCAACCCTTTTGAAATAAGAAAACAAGATAGATAGGTAGAGAGAAAGAGAAAGAGAGAGAGAGAGAATACTTCCTCTTTAGTAGTGGATCATGTGTATTCATGGAACGTTTCATTAGTGCTACTCGAGTATAAACTAATAATAAATACGAAGAGAAATGAAAATGTTAAGGCCTTTAAGTATTTCGTGATTAGAAGTAACTAATTCTAACATAAGACTTGATAGCCTTCGCGTACTTTCACATATGTACTTACGTGTAGAAATACATACGTATTTTTAATGTTGCATTAGAATGTTTGGAAAGTTTATTACGATTTGTGAAAATTTTTCTTTTTTTTTTCTTTTTCATTCGTATCTAATAGTAATTAGATGGATAGACATTAAGTTGGTCAATGAGTAATGTCGAAATTATCTATTTAAAAAATATTGGTTTTTATTTAGATAGAAAATATTAGATAAAAATATTAGAAATGAGTATTTAGATTTAATATATCAAACGTTTATCAAATTAAAAAAAAAAAGAAAATTAGCCAATAAAATAAATTTTATGAATATTAAAAAAAAGAAATAATTTAAACATTTTCCAAAGAACAATCGCGGATATAAAATTAATGACAAATATCAAGTACATTGTATCTAATCATTTAAAATCTCTATTTTTTTTTTCAGATAATATATTAGTCATGACAATGAGTTAAAAGATTCTTGGAATACAGGGGGAGTTATCATATCGCAGGTAATCGTAGTGGGAATGTTAAAAGTAATACAAAAGGTAGCAACTGGTGATAGACATGAAAGGAACGGGTTAATCAGGTTGATTCATGTACGTGTGTGTTTGTCAGTGGTGAAAAAGAAAAGGAGAAGAAGAAAATTTATAAGAAGGGGACACGTGGAAAATGGAAGAAAAGGATTTGAAAAACTATGGTAATAACAACAACATAGAAATAGAAGAAGAAGAAGAAAAAGGTAAAAAGGAGAATAGAAAGTAAAAATAAGAGGAAGAATCGAAAAAAGTGATAGAAGAAGAAGAAGAAGAAAAAGAAGGAGAAGAAGGTGAAAAAAATAAGAGACAGAAGTGGAAGAGGTAAAATAAGAAAAAAAGCCAGAAGAGGAAGAAGAAGAAGAAGAAGAAGAAGAAGAAGCTGGAAGTAGAAGTAGTAGTAGAAGAAGAAGAAGAAGAAGAAGAGAATGGTCTGGAGAGGAGAGAAGTTCAGTTAGTCGGTTCTCTTTCCTCTCTCTTGGTAGTGGCAGGTCAGTGTTGCCGCGCTCGTGGCCAAGAACAGCCGTGTTTTCTGAGCTCTCGCTCGTTATCTCTTCTTCTAATTTACTTTTATCTATCTATTACACATTTCATATATATATTTAAATATAATCAGAGAAGATAAATATAAACAGTGTCACGTAAATATTTCCAATCAATCCGAAGGCAATCACGAACGTGGAGATGTGACCATTGTGGAAATTTAAAATCGGCGCTCAGCGCAAACGTCGGACATACACATACGCATAAACACAACAAACACACATACACATAAACCAGGAGAAACATGAAGACGTAAGATAACACGAGGTAGGTTTTTGCGTTTGCGCAAATATATATATATATATATTCATTCATTTTATTATTTACTATTATATATTTATGCATGGTATTTCGAAAGTTTCTGTATATTCGTGTATTTGCCTAAATGTCTGCTTACGTGCCTGCTTACGTGCCTGCCTGCCTTTTTGGGGGGGATTTTTTGTGTGTTTACGGTCTTTTTCATAGAAATGACTTCCTAAATCAAAGAGAAAGAGGAAAGATTTGAAATTTGAATAATACCTATTAAAGGTATCTAAGGTGATGATTTATCGTCGATCTATCGAACATTTTACGACCCCCTTTGATCGAGAGATCGACGGAGATGAGAGTTAGAAAGTCGAATCTCGAGAGGAATTTTGTAGTTTTTACGATCGACCATGCGCATCTCGCGGTTAACTTCTAAAAGATTTTTATTATTTTCTTGAATTGTACTTTTTTTTTTCTTTTTTAACAAGTCTCAATTTTTCTCTTTTTTTTTTAGATCCGTCGAAAGATCTGTATAATATATTTTCTTTTTAAAGTTATAATATATATTTTTCCGAAATTATTATTTATTTTTCAAAGTATCTATACAAAATATCTATTTTATTAAATACCTGTTTCTTTTATTGCGTTATCGATGAAAGATTACGATGCATGTTGAAAAATAAGTCTACTATTTGCGTGTATACCCGTGTACGGTTTAATAATAAATATTCGCGTAACTGGTCTATAACTAACGATCAATATGTTTCTATATCTTGAATTTTTATTTTAACGATTTAACACGATCTAATATATATATATATATATATATATACCTTCGAAGTAAATTGATTTTTAAATGAAATTATTCAAGTTCGATGTGTTTGTTTTTGAAACATTTCTAGCGGGAAAAATCCCGTTAATTTGGCGACGTATGAATAGAAATAAAAATAAAAAAAAAATAAAATAAAATAAACAGAAGAAAAAGAAGAAGGAGAAGAAGGAGGAGAAAGAAAAAAGAGGAGTTTCATCGACTCCCCTTTCGAAACGAACTCACAGTGTAAATATGTAAATGAGAATAGAATAGGAAGCTGTCCGAAGGCTGTCGATTCTTTCGACAAAAGCGGAAACAGGTTCTCGAAAGGTTTACTAACGTTCCGGACTCCAAACTATCTTTTTCTTTTCTCTCCGTATTACTTTCTTTTTATTACCGTATACATATCCCTAGTCTTGCATTTGGGAAAATACAGAGAAATAGAGAGAGAGAGAGAGAAGTAGAAGAAGAAGAAGAAGAAGAAGAAGAAGAAGAAGAAGAAGAAGAAGATAAAGATAGTATTATTCACGAGAGCATGAGAATACCTTTTTTCATCGTACACGTTAGTATATTTAAATACTCTTAACGTTTTATTGTTAGTCAAACTCCTAGGCACGTGCGAAGGAGGGAGTCCAAGGAATTTAACGACATCGCTTGCATATTTATATCATTTATTTCTAACAAATATTCTTTCTCTGGTATTTCTAACATACGAGTAGGATACATTCCCTTTAAATTGTTTCACAATTTTTTACATATTCGGTTATGTTTTTATTGATTCTTTTTTTATCCTTCCATTCGTTAACAATCGTATCATTTTTTATTGAGATATACGATTATATTTAAATATTACTCTTATTATAATTATTCAGAGATCTTAAAATATTCTTAAAAATATTTTTCATTTAATTGTTTCTCTTATTTTCGATATTATTCAAATAAAATCGAATTGTTATATCGCGATACCGTAAAGAGACGGGACATATTTCTGATTCTTGATTCAATCCTTTCGAACTTAGACGATTACAATTATGTCTGTGAAAAAAATGAGATATTCTATTAGATAGATACAAAACGGCGGTTTTCATTTGAGTGCAGCGACGAATTTGTTCACCTACATACATGAAAGTGGTATAGAATACGTATCAATATAGTTAGGTCAAACAATTCATGTTAGATTTGAAGTATGTTGAAGGTGTCGTTCTCTCTTTCTCTTTCTCTCTCTCTCTCTCTGTTTCTTTCTATTTCAGAGTTTCAGCTTTCTTCCAGTTGTTCTTGGACGATCAGAGTAACTCGCGGTGCAACGCTGAGGTTGGGACTTTTTCCTCGAAGAATTTCTCTGAAATTCCCGAGGCGGGAAGAGCGTGCACCTTGCACCATAAAGTCGATCTTCCTCCTCTTCTTCTTCTTCTTCCACCAAACCCTTCCCCCTCGCCCCCCTTACCCCCTTCCTCCTTCTTCTCATACTTCACCTCTTTTCTCTTCGTATTTTTTTTCTTCTTTTTCTTCGTCTTCGTTCGTTCGTTCTTCTTCTTCTACGGGTCGTTGTGCGTACTGGAGAACGTCGTGGCAGTTTGTGCTGCAAGTATGAACGTAGTAGGGCACGCCGCGTAAGACAGATGTTGGCTTGGTGAAAGAAATAAAAGAGTGAGTGAGTAAGAGAGAAAGAGAGAAAGAGAGAGAGAGAAAGGGAGAAAGGGAGAGGTCGACAACGACAAACTGGTAGTAGCTCGTAAGCAATGTGACCGACCGAATGGCTCCAGTCCATTACCACATCGCTCATCTCACGAATATATATGTCTCTTTTTATTTATTTATTTATTTATTTATTTATTTCTCTCTTTTTCTCTCTCTCTCTTTCTCTCTTCCTTCATTTCGTTTCGTATTCCTTCGAAAACTCGAAACATCCTTCTAAGGGTAATTTTATTATCAAACCAATTGCGTCATCTCTTTTCATCATTCTTTATTCTCTATTCTTCATTTTTGAATTATCCTTCATATTGTATTTTGTCGTACGAAAACTCGATAAATCTTTCTTATATAATTTTATTATAAAATCAATTTCTCGTTCACTTTTATCTCGTTCTATAGAGAAAAATGTATTTTCTTTTGTTTTAAATTCTATTTTTCATTTGATTGTTTCGTGGAAGAGAAAAGCTTGAAACATTTTTATCTCTATTATTTTTCATTAATTTTTATTTCCAAAGCCAGTTATCATCTTTTATTTCATATTTTCATGAAAATTTTATAAAATATCTTTCACGCATCCCATAGCAATTTTGTTATTTATTTATAAAACTCTGATATCCATGGTCGTCAATTTTCTAAACATCTCTTTACTTTGGTCTCTTTTGTCAAATTTTTATTATTAAAACCATCTATCATACATCTTTTTAAAAGAATTTCTAAACTGTCAATCTCTTTCAGAATTTTCTTATTTATATAAAAAGAATAATAATAATAATAATATAGTTCTCAATTATCTGATTGAAACAGAACATTGATTAGAGAAAAATAAATGAAAATATTGTTCTATGACGTATTTTTCTTCTAAATGTACTAGCAATTACGCGATAGGGTAAAAAAATTAAACAAAAATTATACAAAAATTTATTTGATAGTTTTTCTTTTATATAATATAATTAAAATTAAATATAAAACAAAAAATGATAAAATTAATTTGTTTAATTTTTCTTACGATCACCCCGTCATGATAATAAATAAATAAATATTTACAACGTGTATGTGGAGATGTTGCTATGTTGATAAGATATTTATATTACTTTTTGGTTAACCATAATTAATAATAATTGAAGAACGGGGTTCATCGTTCGACACGATGCGGTATATCGAACGGTACATCGGCGTCAAAGCGCGTGCATGTGCGGTACACGCGGGTCTTGATAAATTATCGTCAGAGTTTTCCTGCACACACTCTCCTGTACTTAATATCGATTTAACAATGGACTCGCGTCTGTTCTCTGCTGCTGTTGCTACTTGTTATTCAAGAACACGGATACACACACTTCAGATTTCATTTAATAATATGTTCAAGTCCCTCGATAGGGGATTTTAATCTTCTATTTCTAAACCATTAGTAATAGTTAACAATCGATCCAAGGTGTCAAGCAAGTTTGTTGATAACTATGACAAGTTGTGAGTACTTGAATGTAGATAAATCTCTCGTTTTCGATTTTTATAATCGATGTCAAAAAATCTTCTTATTTTTTGTTTTGTTTTCTTTCTATATTTATGTGTATCGATTTCAAACTCTTCTAAAGTGTATTATACGTTTAATCGTTAGTTACGATGATAACGGTCTAAGAGAAAATATCAAGTGTGAAATCTGCATATTTTCATCCTCGGCAGGTCGTTTATCAAATTATTTACCGTTGCGATTAATCGCATGGACGAGCATCGTACATATTGTACATATAGGATGATGTTGGCACGACACGATGAAGATATAGGTAATATTTTTCTCCTACATTATATTCGAGAGATGGAACATCGGTAAGATAGAATTATTTCCTTTTACTTGGTAATTTTCTTTCAAAGCAATATAATATTTGTACTTAGCATATTACATAATATTTTCTATCTTATATTTTTTTAATTATATACATATATATATCTACTTGGAATTATTTTATTTATATGGTATTTACGATTTAAAAAAATTATTTGAAAATAAACATTGGTCAATCATGGAATCGCCGTGTATGTTATAAATATTTACATTATTTTTTAATATTAGAAACAAATTTTCATCTATAATTAAACATGAAATAGTACATGCATGTTAAGAAGCTTTAAATTTTTTATTAACATTATTTAACAAATAAGAAAATTATTACAATTAAATAATTAATCAAACGTGTGTGAAATTCGTGGATATTGGAAATAAAGTTCCTCATTTATTTTTACAAATTAAAAAATAATTAGAGAAAATAAATGATCAGTAATGTAATCATGTATATATATATATTAGGAAAAGTTTAGAAGATATAATAATCATTATGAAAATCAAAGTGAAAATAAACGTGGTTTGGGTTATTGGTTTGGACCCAAGGATAAAGGTATCCGACATCGTAACTCTATGAGTAATTTTTTTCCTTCCTTTTTGGTATACTATAATAACATAACATGTATAGGCAGAGGATTGGAATTTTAAAGTGTATAATCGTGGCTAGTAATGGCACCGTAGTAGTTGTTACACCTTGCTGTTCGCAGTTACGATCGCCGAGCGTTAGCCACGCTTCGATAACCATGGAACTTGTTAAATTACGAAAGGTCGACCGCGAATACGACCGAATAGGATAATGAGATGAATGAAACCGATAGCCGATGGCATGCGAAACAAGTATGACTTTGAAAGAAATTTTCTTGTGGGTTTACGAAGGTCGTGGGTGGGTTTAACAATCTGTCATCTCGATTTTTAATCCTAAGTAAATTAATTTCATATAATACATATATAAATAAGAATTATATTTTTTTGTTAGATAAATCATATATTTATTGATTATTATATTTATTTACCATGCATTATATAAATATTGTTTATTTATATTATATTTCATTTAAAATAATTTATATTAAAGTTTTATCCTTCCACGCACAAATCAATTTCATTTAATTTTATTCCAAATACGCGGAGGTATAAAATTATTCTTTAAATAAAGAATTAAGGAAATGAATATTAATATATTTATATTAAAAAAAATAATAATTATACACACTCATTATAATAAAAATATTACAATATTAATATTTAAAAAATCCGTATTGGAAATATCCAACTTATAGTATTGATCCAACTTATTATATTTCTTTGTATTTTTTTTTCACTTTTTAAGATATAGGATTTAAAATTTTATGTTATGATATGTGTGATAAGTTTTATTTTGCAATATACATATACAAAAGATCGAAGTGGTTGATGTTCCAGGAAAGGAAGGGTTGCGCAAGCGCGCAACAGATCCTTCCTTCTTACGCTAGGAAAGAAAAAGATTATGTTAGTTGATCCTGACTCCTTCGTGAAGGAACGTGCTATTCATCCCTAACGCGAAATTCCAATACTTCCCGCCAAATCTATCGGTACCACGTGTTATCAAAGAAATCTATTGACCAACAAACTCGTGTATCGAAATATTTGTTTAATTTTTGTAATCCTGAGTTAACGATAGTCTTTAACTATATTTTTCTCAATTCTACAAATAACAAGGAAGAATTATTAAATTTTGATTTAGTTTAATAAAATATAATTACAAGGAAAAATCGTTTAATCCGTTATTAATTTTATATGTACATTTTGTTTTATACGATTTATAAAATAATTAATTGGCGCAATAACAACTCTAAGACAATTACAAGTATAAATAATAGTATAAAAATAAAAATTATTATGTATATCGTTTAAATATGATCTAGTCATTCATTGTTTGGATAATCGTTATTAACCGATACAGATTTTTCGATATAATAATAAACAAAATCTCGAAGACGAGTGTCACGAGAACAATAACTATAAATAATATTCGAAGTGATTGATTTAATAAAGTTAATGGCTTATCGATCGATTTAGTTATCTTTCTAAGCGATTAGGGATTAGAATCTTTTCGCGATAAAGTCGTGTAACTTTCTTTGCCATAATCGAACGGTTTCTATTCGATTTGACGCTTACAAAGCGTTGTTCTACATATACGCGCACACGCATATATACATACAAGTCTTTTTCGTATAAGGAAAATAAAAAGGGGAAAAATAAAAAGGAAAAAAGAAAAAAAAGAAAAGAAAGGTGTCGACAATGAAGGATCGATATTCAAGGTGTAACCTGTTTCTTAAGTTTACCGATCGATAAACCTCATAACGATTATGGCGAGAAATACGGAGAGAGTGACCAGGTGAAACGGGAAAAGTTTAGCTGGTAAGGAAAGGAAAAAAGAAAAGAATGCAACTACTTTCAACCTTTATGGCGAGGCATCTCAAGCGAGGAGCATCCCTGAAAAAAGGTAGAGCGAACGCACCGTTCACTGAACACAATCTTTCAAAGAATAAAAGTGATTTTACCGTAATTATCATTCTTCCGTGTATACATACATACATATATATTATATATACATATATACATACGTACGAACAACATGCATAAATACATACGTACATATGTGTATAAAAATATTGACACTACCGGTCCATAGTTTGAAATCGCTACGTAAATTCAGAGTAAGAGGGATATTTATATGAAAAAAAATCAATGCCTTTTTATAGTAACCAGGGTAGATTTAATATTTATCAACAAAAAAAAACTTACGAGTACTGTATTTTACATTTTGTAGTATTATTTTTTATCAAGGAATGAATATTTTCCTTCGAATTGCCTTTTATTTTAAACTATTGGATTTTATTTTTAACCACTATCTGTGACATAACATTTCTTTTATGCTTCTTATAGTAGTCGAGCAAGGATATTCCAGTAGGAAAGTTCATTCCAACCATTAACCCTAAATTGGGTGTAATAAAAAACTATACAAGAGAAATATGAACATAGCGAGGAAGATGTTGAAATCTGTTAAAATATTATTCAGCTTGTTAATAATTAATATAAATCGTTTTAAAATTAATCGGTGTATTAGATTGTTACGAAAATCGTCATTGAATTCCAAACTATTAACAGGTAATGTATTTTTCCTGTATGATTTAATTGAGAGATAAAGAAAAAACAAGGATAGGTATAAATGATCTTATTATCTTCTTACATTAGTGTTGATATCTACACGTAATAGTAATTTGTTAGTGTACGAGAAACGAACTTGGACGAATCTGTGATCTAGTATCACATTTGATCGATACATACACACACACACATATATGTGTATGTGTATTTGCAGGATGTATAAAGTATAGTATAACGCTATTTACTATGAGTATAGGTCTGCTTGAAAAAAAGATTATCATCACGCGATGTTAGGGCCAAGTTGGATAGTCGTGTTATATGTATATTGTATATTTAATATTGTTACGATTCTTGGCAAACGTTATTTTCAACTGAACTATGTTTCCTATAAATAAGAATTTTATTGTTAATCTTGATGAACATACATAGATGCATAGTAAAGAAACCAAGAGAGAAAAGTACCGTAATATAATAAGCAATGATTTTTAAATTGCTTAATAACGCTCGAATCGTTATGAAGCATGATGAGTACATGTGTATGCATTTATGTATATATATATATAGATACATAGATGTATACATAATCAAACAGAATGCTCGAACGTAACGGTATATTATGTTAAAGTATGACCGAACAGTTTTAAAGTATATCTTTTTTTATAAATATTTCCTATTTTTGTCGTTGTTGTCTTTTTGTATTTTGTATTTTGTATTTTGTATTTTTATTTTTATTTTTATTTTTATCATTGTGTTGTTGTTGTTGTTGTCGTAATTTTAAATTAAAAAGGGATAGTATTATCATTAGAAATCATGAAAGGCGAAAGGGTTAGGATATAAATTCAGTCTAAGGTGTCTTTATAATGTCAAGGCCACGTCCTCGATTACCTTTCTTTGTTCCTCTTTGTTGGCGTATTACGATGGATATCTTCTGGTATTTCATTTGAAGTATCGTTGTCTATCAGGAAACAGTGCTAACATTTTTCTTCTCTTATCGTTTGGATTATGTACTATCTTTGATTATCTGTTGAAACTTTGGTGTTACATCAAAAAGTTTCTATCAAAAGTTACTAAGAGTTAGAAATGATTTTCCTCGAGAAAATCATGGCACACGGTTTCATGGGAATTTAGTTGGTTGTCTTAACAAACGAATAGGCCTTTCGTGACATTCCAAGGAACGAGGGTGAATTCATTATGACCGTGGTTGCATCGTTAATTGTTCAGGCACCCTATTCTCGTCCTTGAATTCTCACATCTTTCAACTAAATGCTTTCATCGATCTAACATTCACTTTTATACGCAAACTGCTTTTACATTTGATTTTCTTACGGAATAATTACTTTTACTAATCAAATTTAAGTTCTTGATTAAAAATTCAATTATTAAAATTAAGATGAAATTAAATAGAGTGATTAGAAAAGGGCGTATGTTTCATAAAATTTGATTAATTAAAATTAATTTTGAGTTGGAGTTTTTTAAATATCATTTTTAATCATTTTTACATTCAAGTGTTGGATGAAAAATTGAAAAAATCAGAACCTAATTGTTTGGGTGGTTATACCTAATTTTGACGTTGCAGAAAATATATTAATTTTTCATTATTTGATTATTATTTAATTTTTGAAGTGAAAGAAGTTGTTTTTTATACTGAACGACGAATTGGCTTTACATTTTTTTTCTGCAAATTTTAATAAACGTTATATACGTCATTCAATCAATAAATTAAAAAAATAAAACAATCGTGTATTATAATATATGAATGCATTTATAAATAAACCCTACATCATTTTATTTTCTATTTTATTCTGATTAGAATCACATATACGTTAATTATAAGTTACTCTAAATCAAAGAAACTTTGTTGAATATTCCATGAAGTTCGTAACATAATTGATTGAACATTATCAACATCATCCATTCATTATTGCTTTCAGGGAAGCGCGAAGTCGTTGGAGGCGGAAGTCCTGTCAAAACTTCGTCAGCTTCCGGAGTAGCTTCGAACAAATCCCTGAACGGTGTTCCTGAATGTGGTACTGCAGGAGGATCTGCCAATATGACACTCAACGATCCTGCACCCGACGAAGAGTTTGCATTGGCTATCGCACAAAAAACTCAGGTAAATAAAAAAGAATCAAAATATTGTTGCATACATTTTTATAAGAAAATAATTATACAAAAAATCGAACCTTTATATCGGTGGTTAGTGTAACCAGTACAACTTATAATACATATTCTCGTAGTATTATAAAAATTACTAAATACATAAAATTGATTTTTTATTTGTATTATATGAATTAGGTCATTCTATAAGTTATTTTGTACTTTTTCTTACGTTAGTATGATTTCACACAAGTAATCTCATTTTTATTTAATATTATTTTATTGGATTTTGATATACGATCCACTCTTCTTGATTACCTTTTCTCTTTAAATCAAATAAAATTTAATTAATTAACAAAATAACAAATACAATATTATGGATGTAGAATTAAATGAGAAAAAGCAAGAAGAAACTTATTGAAACACAATTTCATTAAAATATTAATATAAATGAAATTTATCGTTATCGAATAAAAAAGAATAGTTATTAAAGATAAGTGTTAAGATATTTATGGAATTCTAAGTAATAAGGAAACGCTCGTTAAGAATTTAGTACAGTACCGTATCGTGTTACGATATTAGAACCGTAATGGATTAGCAATGCGATATATACACTTTACTGGATTATTTATTAATAAAATGCGTTTTCTTACACTGGCCTCTTTTATTAAACTTTTTCAACCGTAAATTATGGTTCAGTGTTGATTTAATCTGGCTACGTAACGCTAGTAAAACTTGACAAATTTTTTTTTTATCTTATCTTGTTCTCTATTTTTTTATTTCTATTATATATACACACAAATTACGAATTTAATGTTGACTAGAGTTTTTATTCTTTTATGTTTATGCAAATGACATTTGAAGTTGTATAGATTGGTGAATAAATAAATGAAAATATGTAAACGTCAAGATGCGGACGTTCATCGGCCTTAAAATTAACGAATGCAGATCGAAATAGATGGGATGTCGGAAAGTTGCATTTAAGGACGTCAAAAGAGAGAAAATGATTTTTCTACCGTGTGGGAAGTACCGGAGACAATGCTTTCCGGTACGACACCCGTGAGACTTTAAAGTTGATTTTTATCACTAGATTTTTACTTACCTTCTTCCTTATTCGCTGAGTTAGTAAGAATCACTTTTCCACCCCTATGACGATAATATTCTTCCGTTCTTTTTTTTACCTAAGATCATTTTTTATTTTCTTTTGATAAACAATTTCTTTTTTGTCATACTAAACTTTATGTTTTGTTATTATTGATTATGTTAAAGTAAAATATAAAAACGTAAGAGAATTGGAATAAATTAAAAGAAAAATATTTTAGTTGAATAATTTTCATAATAACTGATGCATTGTTTATGAGAGAAAATAAGAAAACGATCTTACGAGAGAGAGAGAGAGAGAGAGAGAGAAAAGATTATATTGAAATTTATTGCGGAAAGATTTACAGACAAGTCTTTCGGTACCGCGTAAGATGAGCTTAGGTGATTTCAAAAATAGATTTGCCAGTAGAAGTAAGACTATTGGCCAGTGTAGGTGTACTTTGTGAATATTTGCGATAAAAATAATCAACAATAGTGTTCGTATATGAAGTTAAAAAAAAAAGAAAAAGGAAAAGAAAAGAAACACAGCGGACACCGCCTACATTCGCAGTCAGAAAAAAAAGAATAAAAATTAATATAGTGCAAAATTTTGATGAAGAAAGTGGAAAATAATTAATGTCTCGTGGAATGCTGGTACCTTGAAACACGGTATTTCTCCTGTTTGATATAGTTTTTTATGAATTTTTTTTCAACAGCAAGAAAAATCAAATCATTTCGCTACCTGGATTTCTTTTTGACCGTTCACGCAATTCGTGTCACACGTTAGAGAGAAATAAAAAAAAAAGAGAGAGAGAGAGAGAGTAACATGCAGGGAGCGTGTTATTAGGGTTATTAAAGTTAAGTATCACACGAAAAGAAGAAGATGTAGTTTATTTAACGATCCCCATAGGTTCTCCCTTTAAACATTGCTCGACTTTCTAATTAATGACACGTTGCGTACTTGTCAGGACAGCTTCAATTATTATTGCGTAAAATCGAAGAAAACTCGACGAGTTATCAACGATTATCGTTCCAGCTAACTCTTTTATTTTCTTTCTCACGGTTAAGAAAAAAAAACCTAATTAACATCACAGTGATTTTAACAATGAACAGTAAGAATTGTCAAACGAAAGGAAACAAGAAACTAGTTAGAGATAATAATTATTTTTCATTTTTTATAATCGTGAAAACATTTGCTAAACAACGTTTTCTATCAACGAGAAATCGTGAGTAATTTATTTAGTTTCTTTTTTTTTTTTACCAAGGATATATATATATATATATATAAATATTTTATCTTTAAATGATATCAAGGTTAATAAGCATTTAAAAAAAAAAAAAGAACAAAAAATTGCGACCTTGAAAATACGAGTTATTGATCGTAGAAAAAGATGAATCAGGATTCTTGCAATAAGATTTGTTTTACGAATCGTTCCGATTAATATATTATTTTTCTTTCTCATTTTCGTTTTGTACGTTTTGAAATGGAATTCCAGAGAGACGTAACGCGATATATATTTAACGCACGTCTCGATATCGTCAAGGGCAGAGATCCGTAAGTTGTAAAGAGCAAGGTAAAGGCGTTATGATCGGGAGATCTCACCTTGGTCGAGTAGCATTTGAGAGAAAACCGATCTCCAGTTGAGAAGACAAGTTCGAGTTTTGTGGACTGCACTTTCTCTATCTTTCTCTCTCTTTCTCTGTCTTTTTTTTTTCTTTCTTTTTCTCGTTCCTTTTTCCCTTTTTTCCTTTCCTCTTCTCCGTTATTCACGACGCACGCATAATTGCAACTTTCACGAAATTTCAGCAGCGCGACATTCGTCATTGCGCCTGTCATTCGGATTTATGCTTCTTGGTTCCATCCTTTTTCTGCCCTCTCGCAAGAGTTACGCGTCCTCATTTTAGAGCCTCATAATCTTTTCCCCGTTTCTTTTAACCAACCAAAATTCAATTTAATGCCATCCCGTTTTTATGAGATTTTACTTACACCCTGGAATACGTAAACGTGCATATTCTTATTCGAGTTAAATGGAAGGATTTATGGTTTTAATTTTGTCACTCGAAAAATATTCGTTCTTCTTGATTAATTCTCATTATCATAATTGTTATTTTATTATTTTATTTTTAAAGATCGTACTACGGGGGAGTACCATTTTTTCTCTTTCTTTTTCTATCATTTTTTTTCTTAATTTTTTTTTCTTATTTCTTCTTTTTTTTTTATTAAATCACCAAGAAGACTATTAATTAATTCTGATCTTTAATAGATAGGCAGGCTAACTCGATCTGACCGTACAGTATCTAAGGTTAATGACATTCCTTCAATGACGTCATAGAACCCTTCAACAAGAAAGCACGCAACGTTGCGTGAGACATGTGCAAAAACGTGTCCTATATCCTGCGAAAGAGAAAAGAGAAAAATAACTCTTCACGTATAGGTACGGTGGATGGCAATTACCGGTCCTATGTATTTTTCATTTCTAACTGACGATTTGTTAAATCTTATCTCTGAATTTATTTAATTCGAGTAGACGTTTTTATGACAGATCGATACCCAACGAAATTTATTTTATTTTATCCAACAGATTGACAATCGTACACGTATTTCCATAGAGACCGTACACAATTTTAAGATAAAATATAAAATAATCTAGCAGAGAGTATCTTTGGGTCGCACGAGTTACACACGTGATTCCATTGATAGAACAAATACACCGGTCACCGAGTATAAAAGTATTCGTTTAAGTCATTTAACAAATGTCGACAATGTGTTTTTAATTTAAAATAAATCTACTATCGAATAAAAAGAAAATACAGTTTTTTCTTTAAACAGTTAGAATAAATCTGTTCATTTTTAAATGACGTCAATCTAATGAATTATTATTTTTATTGAATTTTTTTGTTCTTCAGAGAGATGCAGAAGCAATACGCGGTGCCCTGTACCTTGGATTGGCCCTTACGATCGCCTGGATAATCGGAGCAGCTGGTTTATCCTTAGCCTGGTTAGTTCTAGTTTTGGCATTGGTTGGTACAATCGTTAAGGCGAGAATCTCGCGACTACTTCAAACAGCTCTTCATCACGAATTGGCCAGGCTAAGAAGAAGACGAGCCTTGTATAAAGATGAAACAGCAGAGTGGCTTAGTTTATTACTCAACAGATGGTGAGTATAGAGATCAAGGAATCGACATTTTCTATATTTAAATGCAATATTTCTTTCTTTTTTTCCTTTTACGTTAGTAACTTTCAATGCAGTGAACTGATTTAAAAAAGTACGTGCATTATTTCATGCATAATATAGTAGAAATGATATGTTCACATTAACGGTGATTGGAACAGATAGTTACGGTTCATAATCGATTAAATATATACCTTGAGTATGCGTATTACAGGGTGGAGTCTCACGTGATTTATGTCATAGTTGAATATCCTTTCTGATGATCAATTCATGTATTAAAACGAATATGCAAATATTTAACTAAATATTGAAAACAGACAAATCAATTTTCTAATCATTTGTTAAACATTTTTTAACATTCTATTCTTATCGTTGATTTAAAAAGTTGCTATAAAAAATTAGAACAGAAAGGAATGCAGAAATGATTTTTGTAAATAAATAACAAAATCAATATTATACACATTTTATCATACACTATCTTATTCTTATCGTTGATCTAAATAGTTAGAAAAACAAAAATAATTGTAGATAGAGATTTGTAAAGACGTTATGTAAGGTATTTCAGTGCGTATAGGAAATTCAGTTATGTACGCGAGTCTCTGATTAGGATTATGCTTTTCTACGACCGTAAATCGTAATAGGAGCTTACCCCACGCGGTTAAAATAATTGCATATCGCGATAATTGCGCGTGATCGTGAACATCAGGGATATAATACAGCTATATCTTCTCGTGTGTTCTTGCATACTACTATTATTACTACTACCACTACTATTACTATTACTATTACTATTACTACTACTATTACTACTACTATACATTGAGGATATGTAGTAGTCGGAGAATAGGTGAACGAACCTCGTTCGAGAATGAGTACTGTATAGGCATTTGTAAACATTCCACATTCCTTGCGCGTACACCCATTGCCTTTCACGTTTCTCCCACATATCGACACGAGGATAGAATCGGTGACCACGAGAGAGCTACAGAACAGTTGACAAAATCAAATGAAATTGTTCCTCGATGTTCTGACTTATGAGAACGAATGAGAAATATGATATCTGTGGGATTACTGAATGATTATTGATCTAATCGATTTGAATGATATTTAAAAAGTACTGGTATTAGTCAATAATTCTAATGGAATTGTTTTCGTGGATTTATATTTACAATATATTATTGTATTATTTTACTTCTTATTGTAAGATTCTATCGTATCTTTTCTCTTATTTTTTTTCCCTCTAATTAAAATTTTTTTAAATTAAAATTAATTAATAATTACATTTTATATATATAATGTATATTTAAATATATAAATTATAATTATGTGTCTATGAAAACCTTAATACGGTCAGTTAACATTTTAATATAAACTTTTAATTATTAGAAAAATATATTTTTTAATTAACTGAAAATAATTTAACCATAGCGGAATAATTACACTACAATAATTTGTATATCTCTCAATTATACTCGTATATATCTAATTTGTTTAATAATTTTTGCTCGAAAATTGTCGAGATCTGACGTTTCATGGACGTCAGAATTCCACATGTAATGAATACGCATGTGCGAATAATACTATGTTGCGAACAGAAAGAGCATGAGTGGTCTTGGCGATTTCGCAATCAGTCGGTTAAGAGCCGTTGTTCGGAGAACATGTTACTTTTTTTTTTTTTTATCTTTTATAGAACACGATAGAGACAACACGTTCGAAGTAACGTGCTGGAAATAGTTCACTCGTGAACTGAACTCATTCAATCGAAAATCGTACCTAACAACGTGTTCAAAAACAAAATCATTCTATTCTAGAATACATGAACTGGAAGATTATTTGAATCAAAGCAATATTATATTATTTGTTATTTATTTATACGAATATTATATTATATTTTATTTTAATTGTATACAATTATTTGTTTTTCCACATAAAAAAGGTTTTCAAATAAGTTTCTAATTAAAGTTTACTTCGATTTAAATTGAATTATTTTTATATAATTATAGAATAAATTAATTTTAAATAGACCATGTCGAAAAGCAATTTTGTTTTCCTTTCGGTCGAATTTACTTTTATTTAAAAGAAAAAACATATAAAAGTTCTTTTCGTAGAGAATTAAAGCTTTTCCACCCATCCTCGTGTATTATTTTGTTATTTTACATCTAAATAAATAACATTAATGTTTTTTAATTGATCTTAAAACTTATTTTTTCTATCTAATTATAAATAATGTATGACACATATAAATTTCCTTCACTAGGCGTTAAATGGTATCAATTAAAACTAAATAAATAAAAAAAGAAGAACAAAAATTAGAAATCGTTAGAAATTGAGTACTTCACAGTCATGCTCGACGAAGTATACCTACTTAATAGTTTTCACGATTAATTTATAACGAGACGATTAAAAATGTAATAAGAATTGATTAACAATCATCGAGAATATTATTAGATTTTGATAGATTTTACGAGCTAAGATTTAATTTTCAACGATTATTAATTATTACCAATTATAAAGTTATTTATTTATATTAGTACGGGTAGGATAGGAAAGAAAATTTTCTCATTTCTTGGAGTGTCGAAGGAGCTAGAGCAGACCGCGAGGGAATGGGACTGGAAAGAGTACTACTTATTTGGATAGTTGATAGGCCTGTTCGTACATTCCTGGACACCCGTCCCTCTCTCGTTTCTCTCCGACATCTTGAGAAACATACACATACGAGAGAAAGTAGATAGATAGTAAATCGAAAGAATATACACTAATGCAACTACGTTCTTGCCCGAGTCACGTCCAACTGCGACGCATACAGGCTTCTAAGGTTCACTCACGTGACATCATATAGAATGCACTTTTCTACTTGGCCCTGCACTCAAGTTTTCATTCTTATGATCAGATCGTTTCTATACAGAAAAAATCAGAACCTGTTATAATCAATTCGAGACTAAACATTTTTTTTTAGGACTATTGAATTGCCAGGAACGCGTTGACAATTTTTTGAATTATTTTTTGAATATATTTTTGTATACTTTTATTTAAGATTTTAGTTTTAATTCATTTTGAAAGAGTTTTATGTGCTTAGATACAACTATTGTGGTAAAGCGATAGCGCAAGATGCAGTTTGCTTAGGCTGTTAACAAGAATGCTACGCTAATGACACGAATTCATTATCGTAGCATGGCGAAAGGAAAGTGGCCGTGATCACGCCTATCTGTACATCGTATCTTACGTCGAGTTTCGATACCAGTTAAGTTTCTTCCATGTGTTGATAACCACCCTTGGGAATACTTAATATAATCCTTTTAGAACAATTTCTATTTTTCTTTTATCTTTTTTATGCGTTCCACCAACTCGAAATAAACGAAGTCTCCCCTTCGTTCTTACGATTTAATAATAGAACCGTCGTTGATAAATTATAAATAATACTACGTCATTGAAAAAGTTATCATGCTAGATTTTTATCAAAATATATTTCATTAAAACCCTTAATAAAAAGAAAAACATTAGAAATGAAACGGCCATTTAATTTGTGAATTAAACGAGTTAGGTAATTGGAAAATAACTATGAACAAGTGTTTGCGTTAGTGTTTGTGTGTATAAGCATAAATACTTATCAACGTTGCTAGTATCCTAATTAAAATTTTCACGCGACATTTTAAACGCTAGTTAATTTAATATATAAAATATGTATTCGGGACTTAATCACGTTGTTATAATTTATTTCAGGTGGAGATTTAGCGCAGCGAGCATATTTTCTTTAGCAAAGGAACGGTTGGAGCCATTGCTGAACGAAGCCAAACCTGGAATATTAGGTAAATAAAATTGGATTGATATTAAATTGGTTATGAAATATATTTTGTAAATTAGAATATAATAATTTTTGTTACGACTCATGGATATTGTTTAAGGACCGTTGGAGTTACGTGAACTTACTCTTGGGGAGCAAACACCGTACGTAACACGTGTTAGGACACTGGATTATAGTTGCGAGGATGAAACGTTGGATGGCCATTCGGGAGAGAGAAAACTATCAATCGAGGCCGATGTACGATTGGACTGCGAGCAATTTCGCATGCTCATAGCGTCCCGTCTCTTCGGGAAGGGGTAAATTTACGATATACGTAAAAAAATCCTGATATAATTAATATCTTCCGAACGATATACGTGGATTGGTGTAAATTTTCTTTCCTCCAAATTTACGATACGATTATAAAATGGACATTTATTTATTTATCTTTTCTTTTCTTTTTCGTTGTTGTTGTACGTGGTTTGCTTTATTAACAGCGTTGGGATGGACGTCGATATGGCCGTGGAAAAGTTGTCCCTATCCGGTACAATTCTCGCTACTCTGACCCTGAATTCTCTGGCACCGTTTCCACACGCGACCAGCCTTAGCGTGAGCTTCTTGGAGAAACCGGATGTTTGGTTCAGCGTGAGAATCCTACGAGCCGTGCAGATGATGGAGATGCCTTTAATCAAGACCTGGATTCATGCTGTTGTTACAGATGCTTTGGCCAGTTGGTTAGTTGATCCGGGTCATCTGGAATTAAATTTAAGAGCACAGGAAAGACCTGGTCCTGGATTGGATTCATTGGCTAATTCGATACCCCAAGGTGTACTAACCGTTGTATTGAGTCAAAATGGTTCACCGCGTATGTACAGAGATAAAAATTCTTTCATAGTTTTTTTTTTGTAAGAAGTTCAAACGTTCAACGATTGGTTTCATGATTTTACAGCTATCATTGGGGATGAAGTTAGGTGGTTAGTTGTGACGATAGGTGATCAACGACGGGTCACGTCGCATCTTAGTCCAACTTGGACTGAAGATGTTTCCTTTCTTGTTGGATCATTGGAGAATGAAAGGATTACCATCAAATTGAAAACTAAAAGGCTCGTTAGTACCATCACATTAGCGCAATTCGAATTGGCATTGGGCGTTTACAATTGGGAAAATTCTCAGGTGTAAGTAGATTAGATTATTAAATATAAACAAAATATATTAAATAATAATTAATAAAACATTTTTTATAAATATGACAGCGTTGAAACTATATTACAACAAAAGAAACCATCACGCAGCAGTTCAAACATTCCAAATATCAATGCTCGATTAGAATTTACACCAATTCCTAATTTGGATCCGAATTTGCCGCGACCTGAATTAACCGAGGACATGTTACACAATGCAGGTAAATTAATATATTATCATTTATTTAAATTATATTTATTGATGTAAAGTTGAAATTGATCTATACGAAAAAATTGATACAAAACAAAAGCCGTGTAAAATTGTCGTAGATCGTGATCAAAGTATTAGACGTATTACACCATTTGATGATATTTTCAGTGCCACGAAAGTATTTCTCTCGAGTACAGAAATCAGGTAAAAATAATAATTCGATGTTAACATCGGTCGTAATAAGTGTAGCTTTCGAGCATGGTCTCATTATTATTATTATTATTATTATTTTATTTTTCTGTTGACGCACCGCGCAAAAATGTATCACTCACTATAGATAATTGAATTTATGAAAAACATATAAAACAAATATATAAACAGAAAAAGAAGAAAAAGAGAATTTGAATAATATTTTTTGATTAACTTTGATTGCACTACGAATTAATTGATTCGATAAATGATTAAATAATGTTTAGGTGTCCTTGTGGTTTACATCCATTCATCAGAGAATCTCAACTGTGATAATTCACAATGCAATCCTTATTGTATGTTATTCAATAACAGAAAAAAGGTATAGTTTTATATAAAAAGTTACTATTGTTTAGATTAAAGATAGATCTGTCATGAAAGATGATATATGAATAATTAACTTTAAAGGTGAAAACAACCCATTACATCCGTAATACTATCTCTCCACATTGGGAATGTAGAGCACAATTTCTCGTACAAGATTACACTCAAGTTTGTTTAAGCTTCGTTATATATTCTTGGAATATATCAAAGGCCTGTGATTCGGATATGCTAGGACTCGCGATGATGTCGTTGTCACAGGTAAAAATGAAATTTATATAATATATTAATGATATTAAACCCTTTCGTTATTAGCGACCCATATAAGGGTCATATCATACGACGATGAATACGTTTTAGGGATTTTTATATGCAATTATATTTGCATCGAAGAATGACACAACGAAAGGGTTAAATAAAATTACAATACATTAGATTGATCGTATCGATGTTAATAATTCTGTTTTTTAAAGGAATCAACGTGGGTACTTAGAAAAGAATTAACGTTGAACGGTACAAACAGTGTATCGACCATGACGGTTTCCGTATTATTTTATCCTGTAAAGAGTGTACAACAAGTAGTTACCAGTCGAAGAAGCAGCATGGTTCCCGTAGGCTCGGATGACGAACCAAAATCAAAGAGAAACAGTTTACCCTGGATGCAACAAGCTGTTAGTTATTTCATTAACGTTTAATTAACCGTATATGATTTTACGTTGTTAACACGTAATAATTTTAATAATAACATCCTTCCTTCTATCTATGTGTTCTATTTAGAAATTATTATTAACCCATAAAGACGTCGACCCTGCATCTTCCGATATATCGAGTCTTCTGTCAACTGGAAGCGGCTTAATGGAAGTTACTTTGTTACGTGCTAAAGATTTGGTTGCAAAAGATTTAAATGGCTTTAGTGATCCATTCTGCGAGCTTAAATTAAATAACGAAACTAAGTACAAAAGTAGTATAAAGAAGAAAACTTTGAATCCGTGTTGGGATGAGAGTTCGATCATGGGTCTACCTCGTTCAGGAGAAAGTTTAGATATTGTAATATATACACTTATTTATTTATTTAATAATAATAATAATAATAATATTCCATTGCTCGTAAAGTTCCTTGCATTGATTTATAAATATATAGATTTAATTTATATTTTCAACCCTTTCGTTACTAGCAACCCATACACGGGTTGTCCATGAACGATCAACCGATCCAAATGGGGGTCATACCATGCGTTTTACCATACCAATACTTTTGTACAAACACATTTATATAAAATAATGATTCTTGTATCAAAACATACCGCAACGAAAGAGTTAAAAAAAAATCAATTTGTGCTAACTTTTCGGGCAACCTAATATAATAATTAATTATGAAACAAATTTAGGATAATTTTTTTCTTTTACAGGTCTTATGGGATCATGATACTTTTGGTATGAAAGATTATTTAGGTAAAGTATCATTGACTCTCGAAGACATAAGAAAACTTTCAAACAGTGATCAGTCTCATTGGTTCACGTTAAGGGGAACCAAAACGGGATCTGTTGAGTTGAAAATAAAAGTTCTCTCCGAGGAATGCGAGGTATTAAAGATTAATTTCAAAGAAATTTCAATAAATTTTATAAATATTCTTTTATTACATATTTCAATCTTTATTTTTTTTAGACCCAAAGTACGTACGCAGCCAGTAACGCAAGCGAAGGTTCATCTCGGTATAATATTGAAGCCGAATCGATATCCAATATCGTAAGAAGACCATCGATGGAAAAATCTAAGATGAAGTTACATCTGGATCCAGTCATCCCACCTCCGCCCCCTCCTCGTACTGTTACTTTAATCAAACCAACGACGTCCAATCAGTCTGGTAATTTGAACTATTTCAAATAAACATTAGAAAAGTAATGATTACGTATGCTGTAACCTTGACTTTCTCATTCGTTCAATATGTTTCCATCTTCGTAAATATTATGATGTAATGCATACTCGATAAATGTGGCCTATTCCATGAAATATATGTACTAAGCTCAATGCCATACGAGATGTTTTTTTATAAATCTGTATCCCGATGAATCATAAAATTCAATTTTTATTATTGTTTCAAACAGACAAGACCAGTACGACAAGTAAAGATTCGGTCGAAATAAATGGCACACAAAATTCGTGGATTCCACGAGTCGCTAATGAATCGGTCACCGATGTTGTTGTAGTCGATGAAGCCGATGCATCAAAAATTAGAGAAAGACGATCATCTCATCATAGTTTAACACCAAGTCCCGAACAAAATTTTGGGAAAAAGTTACCGCAATACAACAGTTTTCGTGTTATGAAACAAAAGGTATATATATCATGAGTATTAAACTCGATTTATCTGAATATATTGTAACGTGTAATCGTAGGTGAAGAGAGGATTGAAACTCCGCAGATTTCGTTCGGAAGTTAACATCGAGGATAATAAAAACGAAAGCAAGGGTATTACTTTAAGTTTAGAACCGAGAGGTGGGGGTGAAGCTGATGCTACGGAATTGTTACAAGGTGTTGGTTTGGCACATGCTGTTTCGCAACCTGATATGCTTGGTAGAATAAGACAGCCTAGTCCACGTTTACGATTAAGACCAAACGGTAAATCTTATTTCAATTTGTTTCTATGTATTTGTACCACTATCTGTTATAAATTTAAAATTCTTTACATAAATTCAGAGAAGAAGAAAAATATCTCAAAGAAAACAAAAATTAATACCTTTAAAATATCATGTATATTTTATTACAACGATTAAATTACATCAAAGAAAATTAAATGCGAACGGAATTGAATAAAAATACCTTTTCTTATTTTACTCATTTGTGATTGATACAGAATAATATTAAAGAAAATTTTTCTTAAAACTTGTATTTAATAGAAATAATTTTGTTTCTATTTTTTAGAATTGAAAATTGTTAATGGAACAAGAGAAAGGTATTCAGGAGTGGAAGGAAAAGTTTTACAAGCTCAAGGACTTCACGTTGCACACATAGCTCAATTATACTGTCGAGTTAAATTTCAAACGTAAATAAGATTACTTTTATTATATCTTTTTTCCTTTAGAAAGTAAATACGATTGAGATAAGGATATTTATATCTGTTCAATTTGTTTTCTTTTTCTTATTTCTTTTTAGATGCAACAGTCCAGATAAAATGTCGTCTTCTGCTAACTCCGGTAAAACAATAGCAAAGTCAAGATTATTACCGGCAATGCCAAATCCACAATTCAGTATAGATTTCCATATAGAAAGCGACAGTGTTCCGAGACAAGCGTTGCTCATATTTGAAATTAGGGGTGCCAGTAAAGAATTATTGGCTAGTAGACGTATCACGTTACATGAATTATTAGGTTTGTATTTAATTATTATTGCAATTTATTGGTTCAGTATTTTTAAATAAATAATCTAATATTATTTATAATAAACTAATTAATTATGTAATCTTGACGTAATCTTATACAAACGTATCGTTGCATGTTACGATTCTTATATGGGTCAACTGTTTAGTAACAAAAGGGTTAAATACGAGATAGAAAATATGGATAAATATCAATCATTTATATTATCAAATATTGATCAAATAAATATTATTAATTAATGAAATATCGAATAATTAACTTGTTGTTATTTTTTTTTCCGTAAAAGTATCAGCAGCAAGCAACGAGGTGCATACCTGGCTGGCCTTGAACAATGGAGCTTCGTTAGAAATACAAATCGCACATGGAAAGGAATTGAAAAATAAAACATCGAAAAAATTATTTCGTTCTTGGTCCGTACATCGAATAGGGAAAATATGAGGGTTAGCCAAGGTCAGAAATATCTGACAGCGTTTTCATTGAAATTTGATCAACATTTTTGTTTGGCTTATCTTTAATAAAAATCGAATGGCTATCGATATATCGACCAATATTCCGAAGGAAAAGGAAACAATTAATCTATAATCAATCAAAGACAGTACAACATTTAATTAAATAATATATTTCTATTATTAATTCTCTATCAGAGGAATCTTATTAAAAATTTTATCCAAGGAGGCATTTTCAATATTTCTCATTGTAATATCTCTCGTTTGTATTATATAATATACGCGTATATAAATGTTAATATACGTTAAGTTATAAAGAAAAAGAAAATATATCGGAGTTCGAAATTCCCTCTCTATGTCTCTACGTTTAAAAATTTTCAAACTAATCGTAATATATATACTAAAGAGAATGTAATTAAATATTATACTAATAAGGATGACATTCGTATTTCCGAAATTCAATATAAATCATATTTTATAAATAAATCCTATTGTGTATTTATCAGGTATCATCAATCCATTTTTCATTCACGATAAAAATATACTAATTTACCTGGAATGAAAACAAACAAACAAAGAAAATAAAAGAAAATAAAATGAAATAAAATAAAATCATTACAAAGACAATTAAAATTAAGAACAAGTAAAATGTTTTGTAATATTAAACTGATTATATCTCGTATTTCAATTAAATTAAATGATTTTTCCATTTAATAATTTACCAATAAGTAGAGAAAAAAAAATGAAAAATATGAAAATAATTGCATCAATGTAAAAGGTGAATTGCAAATGAAGAACAAAGCGAATTAATAAAGAAAAAAAAAATATATTCTTTATGAAAGATCATGGATGAGTGTGGTAATTTATTTGAAATCTCGCGGCTTACGTATTATCTCCGTCATTGGCCTTTATTACAATCACGTGATTTACACACGGCACTGTGTAGTTGTTTGCGCATGGCACGTCAGTTAGTGCCGCTTGCACTTGCTTTCGGTGCTTCTTTACTCATAATCAGTAGTGGGGGTGGATCGATATATTTGAAAGGCCGAACATGTACGACGTTAAATCGAACGCAGACGTAAACACATACGGAGCTTTTCAACACAATCATTTGCAAGTAACGACAAGATGCCGGGACCAAATTGCGAAAAGTGCAAAGGTAAGAAAATATTTTCATAATTTTGTTCTTTCTTTTAAATATTTTTATATATGCTACATTAGAAATAGAATTTCTTTTTAATTAAATGTTTTACTGCTATAGCACGTAATTATTTTATTATTATTATTATTGTTATTTTATATTATTTACAAAATAATATTTATGTTGCTTCAAGTTGATATTTTATTGATATTTCTTTTTTGGAATATTTTTATTAAAAAATTAAAATCGATTTATTTATTTAATAATTTGATGTTTTATCTTTTATTTTCTCTTTAATTAATTTTATAAATGAAATAGAATATATAATTTATTGGAAGTTTAGATTATAATGATTTTTTGTTTATTTGTGTTTTACGAATGAAACGAAGTGTAAGAACGAGCTTTTAAGAATTTTATTTCAATTTAGATATATTGAATTTCGTTTTATTATTTTTACCTTCGAGTTAATCGAATGTACACATACATCCATTACTCATTATTTTTTTTCTCTCTCCTTTCGTTTGAGAATGACTAAACACTCATTTCCCATATGATGTTATTTCACGATAATTTGATGCAATGGTTTGTCGTACGAATGCAATAAGATTTATCTTTTTTTAAACATTATCGATAAGCATAAACAATTAGTTTTCTGCTAAATGCGTAATAAATGTTAATTTCGTTAAAATATTTTACGAATGACATTTTAAAATATCGTGTTACTTTAATCTTATGTAAAAAGATATACGTTAACTAACGATAAGTTTAATGTCATGGTCGAGCTTTTTTTTTTTCTTTTTAAAATAATTTCTCATTTTACATACGCACATAAAAATACATATACACATAAATATACGTAATTAAATATATGTATACGAATTAAAATGAAAATAATGCATAACATTGATAATGAGTTTGATATTAAATATTTGAAATGTTAATAATTTGTTTTTTTAATTAAAAAATAATTAAACTCATTTTTACGTGCGTGGATTGAAAAATTTTCTGCCTAACGTAGAAACATTTTTTTGTTCCGATCAAATTCACTTTTACTTTTTTTTTTTTTTATAATAAGCTCGAAACTTTTCAACCAACTCTCACGTATTTATTAAATAAATAATATGATATTATTCCGTGTTAAAATTTATATTAAAATTAAGTTGATTAGAGTATTTTTGACGCTTCATAAAATTCGATTAAAGAATTTCTTCGGTGTGTACGAGATGAGAAGAATTTAGAGAATTATTCGCAAGTGGAATTTAATAATAATTTGATTGAGTGCGAGACACGTAATATAACTCGAACGAAGGGGGAATTTCGATTGCTATTAACGTGTCCGCCAATGCATTATCGTATCATCCGAGTTCATTCATTAAAATCTATTTATTTCTCGTTTAGAATAAGTGAGGATGGTCAACGATTGGTTCAATTAATTTCATGTTCGAGTATACTCGTTCGTGATTTTCTTAACAGACGCGTAAATTTCCACTTCCGGATTATAACAACGACAAAAATTTCCATGCTTAGATAATAGTAATATTATTGTATTCGAATAAAGTATCTTTTAATAGCGTTATTTCAGATAATCAATGATAAAAAGATTTAATATCGCAATTTTTTTTTTTGGGTTATCGAACGACGAGTGTAAATATATTGCGATTGATTTGATAATTTTCAAATGGATAGTAAACACAGTAACTTTTTCAATAAAAATATTGTAGATAAATTAAACAATACAAATACAAACACAAAGAAACACGTACACGCTTATACATTTATCTAAAATAATTTTTATATTAAACATTTTTGTACTTTCTAAATATGTATTTTTATAAAAAAAGAAATATCTATTTGCAAATGTATTTAAAAATATTTTTTAATATTATTATTTTTTTTTATTATTTATTTATTAATCGGCATTTTTTTCTTAAAGGTTTAAAAATTAATCCAAATATTAACGGAAATAGAAAAATTGTTTATTTAACGTTTAATTAATTAAATAACTTTTTTTATTTTGATTTCAGATAAATGCCAGGACTGCAAATGTGGGAACAATTGCAAATGCTGTGATTCGAGTTCATCAGGTACATATCTAAACAGGAAGCATTAATTTACCATTCCTTTAAAGTTTCGTAAGAAAATTTCTAGAATAACCTTTTGCCTTAAAATTCTTATGAGAACTTTCGGTTAAGTTCGATCGAAGATACGAATGATCGACAAAAAGTTACGTCACGCTACTCTGCACAATAGGAATGCAGTGTTTAAGACTTTGAATGCGACTGTACGCTTGCTTACTTTTCATCTCGAGCAACCGTCAAATAACCGTAACTGTTTCTAATGAGAGGTCGTTGTATCTTCCATGAGATTGACTATATTCTATTCCTCTTTGTGTTCTATACTTTCAATATTACAATATTTTTCTTATCTGAATAACGCACTTAACGAAATGATAAAACCTAAAAGAACCAATAAGTACTTTATTTATTTCGTATTTTAATGAATAAAATAATATTGCTTTTTATTACAGAGAAATGTGCATGTTGTTGTAAGACAACAGGAAAATGCAATTGTACCACTTGTAAATGTTAAATACAATCTAATACATGCGTAGAATGCTGTAGTCGGAATCGAAGGATGGGAATGAGGAAGCAAAGATGAACAAAATGGAGATGAAGATCATCTTTAGTATTAGTTTTTCAACTGCAGCTTATATTATGCATATTTAGATGCCGAGATAGTTATTCAGTTATTATATTTTTATCGACTGATGCATTATTATACTGTATTTTATATTATTCTTTGAGCATTTAAATAAATATATCTAAGATGTTGCTCTAAACGATGCGTTACCATTCCTGAGAATTTTTTTTTTTTTTTAGATTATTAAGTATCCTTAGAGTGTTTCTAAGATTTTAATTGAAAAATTATTTCACGAGTTTTATTGTTCTTTCAATATCAATTCGTCAATATATTCTCAAGTTCTTTTACATCATTTTATTTCTGTTAACTTATTGGCAAAAAATAATTCTAATGTAAGAAAAAAAAAGGGGAATTTTTGGCGACATTAAACTTTGGAGTATTGTAGAAAATAATTACGACGCTGCATGGACAGCAAATTGCACATTTTCCACAAGGCACAAGTCTTCTGCACGCTTGGGAATCAAAGAAAAAAACTTAGCATCGTTTGTTTTAAAGTTATCGCAAAAAAACGCAACGTGGAGCGTCAAATATGAGATGGAGCAGTGAGGGACGAAATTTGTACCGTCAAATGTCAAATGGAGCAATGAAAAATGTGATGTAGCAAAGATTACGAAATAGTATGGACTACAAATTGTACATTTTACAGAAGGTAAAAGTCTTCTGATCCTTCGTAAGTCATTGAAAAAAAATTAGCAATGTTTATATTAAAGATACATTGAAAAAACTTAGACGACAACTAATTGTAAGAAAGTGCATTCGAAGAATTCAGCCTATACTTTGCGACTATTCATAAATTCTTAGAAAATATTATTCCAGAATAAAAAAAAAGAATGAAGTATTATTTTTCACTTGAATTAGTTTGTTTTATAATTACAGTTCGAACGAACCGCTAAAAATATATTATGAGGTTTTACGTAATAACTTTGAATAGTAGAAAGCAGCACAAGTCAACTAATGACTATTTTCAAAAATGATATTGCAGTTTTCTTTATGATTAATAGTTGGTAAAGAAGAAAGCTTGTAACTATCAGTAGATAAAAAATGATATCAGTTTTATTATCAGTTTGTGACACTGTAGAAATCTGTTTTGTAGAAAATTATCGTATGTTATTATTTGTAGATTCATACATATTTCTACTTTAGATGGAGTAGCTTTTTTAATTAATAAATATTTGTTGTATCCTTAAACACACAAAAATCTTTAAATTCGTATAATAAAATTAATTAAAGAGTTTCATTTAAAAAATATATCTCATTTCAGTATTAAAGTATTCTTTATTTCTATTGCAAATTTTTGAGGGGTAGTTTTTACATCGATGAGATTAGACGTCTTGTTCGATGTATATCTCAAATTTCATTAATTATTATTTCCTCGAGTAACAACATAAACAATTGGTACGAAATAGAAGAAGCGTTATTAACTGCGTTACGATTATTTTTCTATTGCTTGTTCTTTTTGTTAAATTCAAGGAAACGATGTTCGAGGGATACACCTGGTATCTTGTAAACATCAAATGGACCCGCTCCGACGAAGCATAAAATTGGGTACCACCGTTGTCGAAATATCCAAACGCCGGTAGTGAATTCTTGAGACTCTTAAGATCGCTCATTTTTATTTTCTTTATTTTTTCTTTCCTTTTCTTTTTCTTTTCGTTCAGATTGTCTCGATAAAGGAACGTGTCTTACGTTTTCCGTTCGACACGGATAATTTCCTAGATAGAAATGTTGCTGATTACATTCTACGCCATTTTGTCCGTGCTCTCGATCATCATCAAAGAAGACGATCAAATAACCGAATGAATTCGCTTCGTGAAATCCTTTTTTTTTCTATTTCGTCGAAACTTCTTTCCCATTCCCCTCTTTTTTTTTTTTTTTAATTCGAAAGAGGTAGAAGGTAAAACAGAAGATTGTCATTCGTAATTAGAACTTGGGCTTTGTGCAATAATGGCACGTAACAATATGTAGATAGTTAACGAATTCATGCGAACTCACGAAGTTGAAGAAGAATAAAAGAAAAAGAAGTTGAAGTTGAAGTCAAAGAAGAAGAAGAAGAAGAAGTAGAAGAAGAAGTAGAAGCACCATTACGTTTGCAAAGCTACCAACCAACCAACCAACCATCCAACCATCCAACCAACCAACCAACCATCTCTCGCTTTCTCCGCAGACTCGATCCAAATTACTAGGTACCAGTCCACGCTTTTGTCGTTAAACGGTGTGTTCCATGGAACGGGGAGCTCAGATGGGACATCGCGATTTCCTCTGACTTTAACCACATCGTGAGAAGAAATAAAAGACAAAGAAAGAAATATATAGATGTATATTATAAAGAAGTAAAGGACGAAAATTTTGACGAAAATTCTGGCAATAGTAAACTGTGATAATAGAGAAATAAGGGAGAGGAGAAATTCTGAATAATAAAAGCACTATTAGAAGAAGAAAAGATAAAAGTATTAGAAGAAGATGATAAAGAATTAAGTAGAAAGGGAAATAAAAGAAAAAGAAATGAATGTGGAAGGTGTAGGATGATGACGATAATTAAGAAGAGGGGTAGAAGGATAGAAGAAATGGAAGATGATAATGATTAAGAAAGAAAGGGTTGAAAAAGAGTATAATAATAACAATAATAATAATAATAATAATATTAAGTAGAAATAAAATGTAAAGTAGAAGATGTGACGATAATTAATAAGAAGGGTAGAGGAAGAAAAAGAAATATTTAGAAGAAGAAGAAGAAGAAGAAGAAGAAGAAGAAGAAGAAGAAGAAGAAATGGAAGATGATGATAACTAAGAAGGGTTATAAAAAAAATATAACAATAATAATAATAATAATAATAATAATAATAAGTTGAAGTAGAAGTAGAAGACAAAGAGAAAGAGGAAGACGATAACTAAGGAGAAGAAGAAGGGGTAAAAAGAATAAGAAGAAACAGTAGAGAGGGGTACGGGGGATCTAGGAAAGGTTGAAAAGACGGCGATTAGTCAAACGAAATCGTCCATCGCGTCTGAACATACGAGGAACACATGCTGACTCGCTCTCTTACGAGCACAACTCTCGAAATAGAGAAAGAGAAACGACGACTACGACGACAAAGTCCTCGACGACGAGTTTGAAAGTACCGACTCTCGACATTCTTTTCGGCTAACCGCCTACTTAATTAAAACAACATTAAGCCGAGTTGGCTTATGTCGAGAAATGACGCTTGTCCATGGACCGTGCAAAGGCAAAGCAATGAGAAGAGTTTAAAGAGAGAGAGAGATAGATAGATAGATAGATATTAAATTCATTTTTCATATATAAAATCATATAACTAGGATTATAAATGAAACATAAGTGTCTAATGATATTAAAATTAATAAATAAAATATAATAATAATAGAGGAAAAAAAAAATTATGTAATAATAAAAAAAAGAAGTAGTGTTCAAGTATCTGATGTCGTTTAGCGATTTAAAAAATAATGATAATGAAAAAAAAAAGAAGATTAAGAGAAGGAGAGAAAGATGGGTAGCAAATGAAAAGAAATAAGGAAGAGAAAAGCAGAAGGAAACTCACCCCGCAAAAGTAAAATCGTTAAATCTCGACTCTAACTGCAGCTACACCGCGCTGGCTCGTAAACCACATCGCTTATTAAATTATGTACTTTCGGCCGGCTGCAAGAGCCGTGCAATTTGTTACACGGCGTTTGGCAACGTCCTTAGCTCTCTCTCTCACTCTTTCTTTCTCTATCTTTTTCTCTCCCTCGAACCACCACGATTTTCATTTCTACTAATATCGCCTATGGTGCGCTTCCTGTGTTCATTTGTAAATATTCTTTCAATGATTAATCGTCGTCGCTATTAATTTGATTTATTTTATATCTTCGTTTAAATTACAATATTATCAAATTTCGATACTTGTTTTAAGATTATCGTCAAATATAACACAAATTGTTCGCTTTATTCGATAACAAATTAATTCGATTAACAATAATCTATATTACAAAAGTATTATTGTTTGAAATATATCAAATTAGATTGTTTTAAGCATAAGACGTTAAAAATTGTCTCAAATTTTCGAAGAAAATTCAAACAGAAACGATCTCGAGAAATTTTCTAAGAAATTTCATCCCTTTTTCAATAACAATCGTCTCGATCAGATAAACTTTAGGAAAAATTAAGGATCGTCGGAAATCGTTGATAAATACATGAGATTAGTAAGAACAAGGTGGTTATAGAAGTTTATTTTGATTTTCCGACAACTCGAGAATATCGTAGGAATCTTTCTAGGAGAAGAGGGTGGAATTAGGAATATTTTGTCGTCCATGGTAATGGACTAATGACCGTTGCTCTAGAAATAACTTTCTTTCTCTCTCTCTCTCTCTCTCTTTCTCTTTCTCTTTGTATCTTTTTCTCGTTCTCCTACGTTAGCCAATTAAATGCATATATACGTATAGCTATTAAAACGCGAGAAAGAGAAAGAAGGAGTTACAGATAGAAGGGGCTGAAGCGTTTTCCTCTAAACGCGACCGTGACACTCACGAGGAGACCCCAAGCAACGAGATTTAGGAGTGACAGGTGTACTGTCTTATCATTTTCTTACTTTCTCTCTCTCTCTCTCTCTTTCTCTCTCTTTCATTTTCTCATTTTCTATCCTTTGACTTAACATTTCCACACTTTCTCAAGGCGTCTCGCTTATTAATAATGAGTATTTGACCTGAAGCCAAGTACAAACTCTCAAGTCAAGAATTAAGTTAACCATAAAACAGTTATATTAATTTCACATTTTATTGATATTATATTTAATCAAATAATTTCATTACTCGCTAATAACATATTTGTATAAAATATTTTTTTTTTCACATATTATATTGTATATATGTAAAATTAATTTAAATTCTTTCTTTTCATGTAGGAAACAAAAATCTTAGGATATATGAAATTCGAAAGAATAGAAACCAAGAAAAGAATTTTCTTTATCTTGATAATAACAGAAAAAAAAAGAAAATTGCGATAAGGAAACGGTAGATCTGCAAGGAAAAATGACCGTTCGCAAGTAAGTATACTTAACATGTGCTGTTAGCTCATTCAGCGAAGCGTAGCTCCTTCTCGAGCTTGCGATTTTCGACGATCGGGAGTTACTTCTTTTTTTTTTTCTCTTTTCAAATAAATAAATACCTACATTATATCTATCTAATCTAATCTAATATCTAATCTGATTTGATAATAATTATTATATACAACGTATTATTCAATTCTGCGATAGAATACAAAATTAGTTTACATGCAATTGAATAAAACTGAACAGAAATGTGAATAAAATATAAGGAAAATTGAATGATCTTAAGAAAAGGTTGTTACTGATAAGAAATACTCGAGTTTATTATTCTTTTTATTCTTCGTATCTTGAACGACGTGGGAAGTGGCACATACATAAAACGCTCCTTACGCTGGTCTTTATAGATCCAACGAGCGTGAGCTTCAGCTCTAATAAGCGAACCGGCAAGCAGTTAAGAAGGAAGTATGTGACAGGTGGAATATTCCGCGGTAAGGAAAGCGTACGAATATCGTTATTAAGACACGGTACCTCTAACGAGCACCTTCTACCCGTTCTCCAACTAAAGCGGCAATTTTGTTTAACAAAAAGACTACATAGTATGTTACAGGCTTCTGGAAACATTTACTTTACTTCCGAAGTTCTCTTGGAAATTCACAAATTGCCGCGGGAGACTCCTCTTATTTTTCTTCTTTTTTTTTTTTTTTTATCGCATCTTTGTTTTTAATTTAATTAGTAGGAAGACAAACAGGTTAAACGATAGCGATGGAAAAGCGAGAAGAAAGATTTTATTTCTTTTTGTACGTGTATTATTTTTTAGAGTAATTCTTTTTTGAATCAATATTTTGTAAAATAAATGATCATTTTTTCTCTTTTTTGTTTTTAATTTTATTGTAAATAATGGGTAGCATTGTGTAAGGGTTGCATATTGATGAAAGGTATATATCTAATAGAGATACTATAATAATTTATTACAAATATTATCAATATTTTTTGTACAAACACCGATCTCCAAAGAAATAACAATCTCTTCTTGTTTTCTTATTAAAAATAATATTTTTCATAGAGGAAAAATTGAATAAGGGATGCATATGTATGATACATATTGTTTCAAAAATTCTATATCGATCTATTACAAGATATTATACACACGCATATTTTTTAAATGTATAAAACTTATTACCAAATACTTATTCGAAAAATAACAATCACATTTCTAATTAAAAATAATATTTAATAAATCTATAAAATTAAAAATACTAACATAAAAGTTAATACAATTAAAACGTCGATGGTAATGTACAAGGGAGTTAAATAAGATGCGCTTTAAACACATTGTTACAATCCTACTTAGTGCAACTTTTATGCATTCGAAAGAGACACGCCCTTTGCGTCTCTGCGTTTCGCATCTCGCAAAAGATAAAAAGAGAGAAAGAGAGTCGGACACTCATCTCGGTGGGTTCCGAGCACTCAACGCCGGGAATCGAATTTTATATGGAGATTGCCGTTGTTCCCAGGAGCACTAAAGAGTTAAGGGCCTCTTAAAATGGCCGTCGTTTGTTCGTAAGAGAGGCAGCGCAATTCCTTTCGCTTCCTATCCTCTCCCTTCTACTTCCTCCTCTTTCTCCTCCACCTCCTCAACCTCCTCCTCAACCTTCTTCTTCACCTCTTCTTCTACTCCTTTCTTCTTTACTCTTCTTCTTTGCTGTTTAAAGTCTCTCTCCCTCTTTCTTTTTCTCTCTCTTGTTTTTCAGTTTGTGTCTCTTTTCTTTCTTCTTTCTCGAAGGCGTTTACTGGTTACTATTATTACAAAGAGTCCGTGGCATAAATAAACCGTAAATCACGTGACGCCGTAAACGTCGAAAAGCTTCGAGACAGTTCGGACCGCGTGATCACCGTACAATGGGCCACGCAATTCTGCAATTTTAACGCTTATAAACATTCACCCCTATTTCAAAACCCTTCCTTCCCATCTTCCATCTTCAACATTCATTGTCACAGATTCTTAGTAAATATATCTTTACGAGACTCGATCAAACTAATTGTGAGTTCCTTTTTTCTTTTTCTTACTTCAATACGTATATATAAATACATACGCAATCATTCTTATTAATTAGTATATACGCATTAATTATGATAATCCTTACATTTATTGGATAATAAAATTAAGAAGAGAGAAATATGATTTGAGTTATATTCGATTAAAAGGGGGCGAGGGCAAAAGAGAGGGCAAGGGCGAGGGTAGGGGATAAGCACTTTCGGAAATTTACATTAAAGTGGTTTCACACCTACAAAATAGCGAAATTTTACATGAAATATCACTTTTTCTACTTCAAACGATCACCAAAAATATAAAAATGAAAAAGAAGCCTTAAAAAAAACGTTGGGGTGGGAGAAAAAACTTATGTTTTAATAAACAAATTTTTGATTTCTTGATTTCTGATAATTCTACTCCGAGATATCGTTGGAACCACAAATCATCTTTTTTCAAAGAGAATTCTCGCAAATGCTTTGTCACCAGCTTATTTCTCGATATTTTTTTACAAAAAAATTACAGAATGTTGTTCGATTGATGCACTGTAACATGTAAAACATTTGAATATATGTACTTTAGCTATATCTTTGAAAAAAATTCGTAAAGAAAGTGTTTTTTTTTTATCCTATCACTTCTTTAAAACAATTCACTTTCTTGAGCTGGTTGAAATCGTAAAACAGACGAAATGGTTTCTTTTTTGCAATTAGAAAATTATTAATTTTTGACGAGACACGATGATAGGTACGACAATTTTTATTTGCGATATTTTATTTCTTTCTTTCCGATGGATTAACGATCTAACGGTCTAATGAAGTCGTTTCAAGCGACGGTGAACTCTTTCTTAAAGCGTGAAGGCGATACAAAACGATAAGAAGAGAAACTGTATACAAAGAAGAGAGAGAGAGAGAGAAAGAAAGATAGTAGTATCTTGAAGAAGAAGAAGATAGAGGGAGGGAGAGAGAGAGAGAGAAAAGAAACGGTGACGGTGATGGCGGGCCGCTGGCCAAGCCTCGAAACGAGAAGAGAATCGCTCGCGGCCGCAATTAATCACGCCGGAAAGAGAGCTCCCTTCCGGGGTTTTATTAACCAATTACCGAGGGTACGCGGTATATTTGATGATGCTCCAAATAAATAGCCGGCAAACAATGCCGGGAATTCATTAGCGAATCGTTCTACCATTAGCGTCATCCTCGTCGTTTATACACCAAGATTCAAACTATTTGCCTAATTTTTTCTTCTTTTTTCTTTTTTCTAAATCTCTAACTTTTAACAATTACCGAAGATGATTTTTTATATAATTTATTATAATCATTATTATTAGGTTTCTCTGATTAGAGTATCATTTATATGATTATTCACGTAAAGGTACATCGAAATATTACGTAAGTTAAAATACTTCAATCGATAGTTTTTTAAGATGGCTGTGATAATTTTGTAGATTATTGTTTTATTAATATTAAGTATTGACGTTTATTTTAGGTTCAACGGATGAGTATAATTAAATACATATAATTATTTTTATGTACAGGAATATTGTTACAACATAGGAAAAGTTGAAAATGATATTTTTCAAGATGGTCGTACTTATTTTGATGCAATTATCCTATTATCAATACTTACGTTTACTTAACTTAATAACTATTTTTTGTATAGATAATTATCTATTAGTTTAAATCATGTATATAATATATCCGATCACTTATATCAATCAATATAAA
This sequence comes from Mischocyttarus mexicanus, assembly GCA_023678845.1. Taxonomy (NCBI): domain Eukaryota; kingdom Metazoa; phylum Arthropoda; class Insecta; order Hymenoptera; family Vespidae; genus Mischocyttarus; species Mischocyttarus mexicanus. The sequence continues at coordinate 4,820,141 of JACGTP010000002.1, read as the reverse complement.
ATATATTAAAGTTAAAAAGAGCACGATCTCATTCGATGATAACGAAAAAAATTTCAAAAGGGTTTTTTCTTTCAGGTTATAAGATAGAGGAAGTTCCTCGTTCATCAGAAAGGATTGTCGGATGATCAATTGGATATTGTCGGTGGTCTCTCTCTCTCTCTCACTCTTTTTCATTCTAACCCTCTCTTTTCCTCTCTTTGCCGACCCATTAGTCCGGAGACGCGGGGATCGGATAATTAGCGGAGCATTCGCCGGATTCTAACCTCCGTCTTCTTCTTCTTCTTCTTCTTCTTCCTCCTCTTTCCTTTTTCCTCCTTCCTGCACACGAAGGCACGAAGAGTCCTTAATAATTGTAACTGGACACGGAGCCAGCAGCTTCACCTACAGCATAGCCTTTCTCAATCCCCTTACGTCTTACACCTCTCCTCCCGCTGTCTTCCACGGCGCGCTGCCCACTTTACAATACACTTTGTCCATCTGCCTTTTAAGGAGTGAAAAAATGAAAAAAGGGGGCGTGGTCAGAGAGATCAAAGGGTGCCGCCAAGTTCTCCTACCTCTGCCAACCTCGGTCCAGCGAGTACCAGAGAATAAGAAAGAGGGAGAGAGAGAGAGAGAGATAGATAGATAGATAGATAAAGATAAAGATAGAAGATTCACGAGAAGCGAGATGAAAGGTAAAAGAGAAAGAGAGAGAAAGAAAAGGTGAGATGAGACCAGATGAGGCCCACAACCGCAGTCCTATCCCACCGCACGCTACGAACTCCAGCATGCTCGACCATTCCACAAGACGCGTCCACGAGTCTCTTAACTCGATCCTGATCTTCTTGGATCGATTCTAATCGATCTTCGATCAAATTTCATTTTCCTCGAGAATATCCTTTTTCTTTTATTTCATATATATATACCTGATCGGAAAGAGATGACTGAGATTATTATTATCCGTTTAAGAGTATCATTTGATAGAAGAATTTTAATTAGACTAATATAAGATAATCTAATTAAGATTTGTATTTTAATACCACAAGTATTCTTCAGACTCCAATTCTTTTAGATACTCCATTTTTTGTGTTCGTAAAATATCGTTTCTTTTTAACCTATCACCTGAAAATAAAAATTATCTTATTGGGTTTATTTAAAACAAATTAAAATTGACTCGTCGATCTAAATTAAACTAAAATATCCCCAGCAAGAGATACAATTTTGCGTAAGATATTAGAACTCTCCGAACCATGGTGGTCCAAACTCTTCACCCCACTCGTTCTTTTCTTTCTCACTTTCTTTTTCTCTCTCTCTCCCTCTCTGTCCGCCCCAGGCAGAGTGTTCTTCAGAAATGGTCCCTTTACTTTGACTACATAGCGTGCCAGTAACGCATACGAGAAAAGAGGGACGACGACGAGGTGGATACCGAGGACGACCACAAGGAATCAGTGAATGGGTGTCTCGTAGGTGAGGAAAGGTGAGTGGACTGTCGATGCAAAAGTTTATCTCTCTCTCTCTCTCTCTTGCTCTTTTTCTCTCTTTCTTATACATTTATACTATTGCATATATTGTAAGAATCTATAGAAAGGTTGTTTGGCGGCAACCTCTTAAAGCCCTGTTATTGATCCATTCTAAAACTCGCGAACAAATGATTCGGCATGTATTAGCAACTATACACAAATTAGAATAATGTAGAGATAAAGGACTCGAGGAAGAAGCATATGGTCTATTTCTCTTTCACTTCTCGAAAATTCTATTCGTGAGAGAGATTCGTGGACTGAAAATGGAGGGAGGAGGGGTTGGGAGGAGGAAGAGGGGGAAGGGAAAAATAAAAAGGAAGAAATTTATGCCGGCACGAGACCGCAGAAATCAAGACGGTAGAAACGAAGGGTAGAACGATATTACACTGAATGGTCAATTCTTAAATGCCCCTAACGTGTTTCCTTTTGGCTATCGGTTTCTCTTTTTTCTCGCGAGAAGAAAAAGAATATGAAGATGAAGAAGATGAAGAAGAAGAAGAAGAAGAAGAATAAAGCAAGTCTTTCAACTGGAGTGCACATGCAAATTGAGACGCTCCTCTTGCGATGCTCATTCTTGACGTCTTCTCCTTTCGTGTCGTCTGATCATTTCACATAAGCTAATTCACCTTAAATGCACTCAAATTGCGTCGGAATTATCAACGAGATCTCGAACTTCTCTATTCTATTTTTTTCTTTTTTCTTGAATATCTCATTCTTTCTTATGTATCGAAAAGAGTGAGCCAAGATTTCGTTACAGATTAAAAAGATTTTATACATCTTATATAAGAACATGTACAGGAGTTAATTTCATCTTAAACGCATTTAAATTACACCACGGACTGAATTAAGAAATGAATTATTAACGAGATTAACCTTCCAAGCGATCTCCCTTCTTTTCTTTTTCTTTTTAATATAAAAATAATCGACGAGAGGATCCGTCACGGAAAGTAAAAAATATGTTCCTAAAAATACGCGTTATTGAAAATTAACAACTAACATCGTAGAAAGTTTCGATGCTGAATTAGTGGACAAGTTAATTCATCTTAAACGTACTTAAATTATATGAAAAAAAACTATGTAATACGTAAACGCAAGAACACATATGAACGAGGTAATTTTATGTTAAATGCACTTAAATTATACTTGAATCGAGTTAAGGAAATGAAATTATTAACAAGATTAACCATCCATAAGTTAACTTTTTTTAAATATATTTTTATATAATAAAAATGACTTATATCAAGAATCACAGATATAATCGCAGAGATATTAAAAATGTTTTAATAAATACATGTTGGTGAACAATTAATACTATACAGGGAGAAAGTTTCGAATATCCAGTATAATAAGTAAGTGTATAGTTGGATATAAAGTTTGTTAGCTCTTAGTAGAAGAAGGAGATCATATTTATTGCAGGAATCAGCAGCCAGTAGCGAAACACCGACGGCCAATGGTAGTAGCAGTCCGTTGTTCGGCCTCGTCGAGGCTCGCATACGGCTAGCATTATTTATTTATGCGTAACTGCGCGTAGGTACCAGCAATTTGCATCGGACAACTACGCCGGCCACGAAACTTGGGGTTAGTAGGGTGAAGGAGAGGGGTAGTTGTAATAGTAGTAGTTGGTATAATGTTCTTGAAGATATACTACAGGGATTGGCGGTGCATTTACGTTGGTGTATTGGTATATACGATATTGATATCTATGTTACTTTAGTTACTATAGTCTCCTACCGTAGTTACACGCGTAATTAGTTTACTACTACCAGAGAGAGAGAGAGAAAGGGAAAGAGAACTAACGACCATGTAAAATGATGCCTCGAGTCCAATGGAAAAAAACGTGCTGGCTCGATTAAACACATCGATTGGATAAAAAAAAAAAATAAGAGTACATGTTTCAAGTAAAAGACACGTTCATTATCCCCTGCGTCGATGTTCAATAAGATAAGAGGATTTAATTGGATATACGTTGTTCGTTCAGGACCAATGAGAGAAAGTTTCTATTTGTTGTAAATAGATATGCACATTTATATATATCTGTGTTACACATATTGCGTGCGTTTAATGGTTTATATAGATTTTATCTTCCTTCGAAATCGATGAATCACGTTTGATCGTTCGGAGTATTTAATCTTTTTTTATTCCAATGAAATTGCTATCCGAAGTAATTTCTATCGTTATAATTTTAATATTGTATGAAAGCGTACGCGATTCTATTGCGATCGGAGTAAACTTTAATAAAGTTTTCTTCCCCAATGAAGTATCTTATCGTATATTTCCGGTAAACGCACGGATGGATAACTATCGATCATTTTTGTCAGAGAAAAAATAAAGTTTTATTTAAACTCTCGATAGAGTTTAGTTTTACCCCTTTTGTACAAACGTAAATTGTTAAACCCTTCGATACAACATCGTAAAACGTTCTAAGTTGGATGATACTCGTGTATTAGATATTTATTTTCAATCATTTTTCTTTGAAAACAAAAAATTGTTGGAAATTTTCCTTTTTAATATTGGATCGTCTGGAAAGTTTCTTACAATTATTATTTTCAATATGTTTATATAAATAACCATAAACTAACTAATGCATATATCATTCAATTGTCCGGAAAGGTTATGCCAATTTTTAGATAAATGTTTAAAAATATTATATATATTAAAATAGTAATAGGACCACCGATATAAAAATATATTAAAAATAAATAAAAATATAATAATACTATTAATATCACACGATAAGGATTTTCTTGATAATCGAACTGATACCCTCTTTCGCTTGACTTATAAATTTAAAACAATTTATAATAATTCGGATTTATGTATGGTAATATCATTAGTATATATCAGATATCCATTTAGAATAATTTCTTTCGAAAAAAAAAAAAACAAGAAACGATTGAATATATCAAATATTAATTCCACATATTTATTTTCAAAGATAGATCCTTCTTGGCGTGAAAGGACTTAAAAACGGTTTATCAATCTTAAGATATATCTTAATATAAATTTCTATTTGATTCTTATTTCGTAGCGACGACAGATGCGTTTCGAAGTCTCGCCGGAAGATATGAAAAAAAAAAGAAAAAAAAGAAAGAAAGATAGAAAGATAAAAAGAAAAAGTAAGTTGTACTTGTTATTCCGCGATATAGAAAACAGGCTTACGTACTTACTTACATACTTACTTACTTAGCGAGTTATTCAACGATTACTACGTAATAAGATAAGTGATGTTGCGCGGATAACGTGTAATAAGCTAAAGCATATATGTATGACTGGAGTGCTTCTGAAGCAGCAGTACCATGAACGAACACAGCTTCCGTACTTAGCTCGCTCTCTTTTAATCCGTTCTCAGTTGGACGAGAAGCGAGTTCGCTTCGAACGATTGTCCTTAGAAAACATAAGCTTTAAAATAATGGGAGGTTTCTCTTATAAAGCTTGATGGATGGTTTAGCACGTAATTGGTTCCGCCGTAGCGATCGCGAGCGTGCACAACTGCAACACCATTGCAACTACCACTATTACTATTACTACTACTACTACTACTACTGCTACTACTACTAGGACTATTACATTTACCAACAACAACAAGGACATAGTTTCTACGATAAGTAGATAGGAGATAGGCGTGCACGTTACGTTCGCGTCGATTTCCGATAACGCGCATCCGTGAATCGACAATTCAAAGGCTAACGGTTCTTTCCATGAACATAACTGCCAATGACACGCTCGACGAATGGTGTTTTCTTATTCTTCTTATTCCTTCTTCTTTTTCTTCCTGGTACGTACACCAACGTAAACTATGAACTAATCTAAATCACTTGGAAGAAAGTACGGTTACATTTTTATTCTACAAATTATTTTACCTCGTAATATTATTATTTGAATTTTGTTTTTGACTTTTAGATTTTTCTTAATTTTTTTTTTTAAATACGACGTTAAATTATCACGTTCGTTGGTAATTTGTTTTTTTCTGATCTTCAAGCATGATGTCAAAAAATATTGTATATTATTAATTTTAAGTATGTCTATTTAGATCGTTCGAGATAATTTTTTTTAATATTATCTTTTCGGTAATAATTAATTTAGAATAAAATAGTTGAAATATTTCTGTAATAAAAAGGATGAAATAAAATTTCATTTTGACCTGAACAAAAATTAATAAAGAATTTACTTTAGAAAATTACAAACATGCACACACGCAATGGCATTTGTATGATATAAACAAAATGATGGATTTTTAAATGTAAATATGAAAAAGAATAAAGTAAAGAAAAATTATTAGCAGAGATAAATTTCGTATAATAAAATAAAGAGTTTCGATCGAAGTGAATTCATGTGATTGAACATTGAACAGTACAATGATGTAATACACGGAAGTAACATACGTGGGGAATTGGAGGTAAATGAAAAAGAAGAATAAAAAGAGACGAAGGAGGAGAAGAAGAAGAAGAAGAAAAAGAAAAAGACGACGACAACGAAAAAGAAGAAGAAGAAGAAGAGACGAAGTGGTCGCGCCATGCGTTCTGAAACCGCCATCTTATCCAATGGCCGAAGGATGTGGTTATTAAAATTGCAGGGCAGAGGAGGAACGGACCGGACTTCCTCGAGGTAGTAACGAGTGTACGGAAGAGGTGAAAGAGATAGAAGGGGAGGGTGGAATATACAAGGATTAGGGACAAGGAAAAGAGGGTGTGTGTGTTTGTACGAAACGTCCTGTCGTGAGAGAGACCTCGTTTCGTTGGCAGAAATACATTTTTACACACACACACATACACACACATATATATATAAATTATTTCAATTGAAGAACCAATATAAACACACACCCACACACACATATTCATTAATAATCTAAATATATTGTAAATATATTATCTTTTGAAATGGAATACATAGATCAATAAAAAAGTAGCTTTCAATATATTAATTTTATTAATTTTTTTTTCTAGAAGCTTATTTTATAATACAAGTATTTAATTTTTATTTTTAATAATTCATATATAATCGAATGTATTATGTATTGTATGAACAGAAAGAGAGAGAGAGAGATAGGCGAACGGGGAAGGTCAAATACAAATAAGCCAAACGAGGCAAGCATTGGCTATGTTTACAACGTTCAACGAATTCCAGGAAATTCGGCTTTTAATATTAACTACCATAGAAAAACATTCCCGAACGACTAGTTAAGATGAGGAGAGGTGACTCAATACATACGATACATCTTATTTTGGTTTTAACCGACGTAGATATAAGACCTAATGCGTTAACTCCCCGTATAAGAATCTATTCCTGTATAAAATAAATAATATTTTATTACAGAGAATTTTAATATTTGATTAAATTTTATTTTTGCGAATTAATACTAGTTTATGCAGTCATTTTATCGATGGTGTGAACGTATTGAAATAAGGTAAGAAAATTTTTAATGTGAATTAAAGAATTTTCTATTTATCCTTGGTTTCAAAAATATATTCAAAATCATCCCATTCTTTTTATAAAAATAGCATGTAATAAAATAATAACACGATTTCAGAATTTTTCGATCGCGTAGTTTGAATAATTGAATTTTATAACGATTAATATATTCTTTTATTTATAACATAATAAAATAAATGGAAGTACGCTAAGACTTTGTTTAACTAAACTTTGATTTTCAGGGCTTCAATTGGTGATTGCGTGCAATGCAATCGTAGAGTCAGTGTTCGTTTTGAAAAAAAGTTAAATTTCGTGTATGTAATCGCACACACACACACACACACACACACACACACATAGATTGCTTCGAAAGTAATTGATACAAAAAATTGTTTTAAAATCAACATTAGAATTTGTTAGAATATTTTTCTTAAAACGATATAATTTACGTTAAAATACAATAAAATACTTTCGAGCTAAAATAACCGTACTGAATTCAATTTATAAATTTATTCGCATGTTTGATTACCATTCACTTTTTGCCGATCCTTCTGACACATTGTTTTCGTTATTTAAATAATTCAAAGTTGTGAATAAAACAATAATTAACAATCTAATAATTCAATAAAGTTATATCAACACAACAAATTTAAGAAGTCTCAGTTGTCAGTCGCGTGTGAGTTTAACAGCCCTTTTTTTTATTTTATCACGGATTTCGTCTTCGAACTTATAAACACATTGATTTTGTGTTCGTTAAAAAGATAGTCCGATGTTCGTCCAGTGTACTGCGTAGCTGTGTTCATATATGGTCTTCTTCGAACACCAGCAGATGCAAAAAGGAATATCAGAGAGAGATGTGTAAGTATTAAATTTATTTCTCGTATATGTATGAGTGTTTTATTGCTATGTAAATGATATGCATATATCTGTGTATGTATATATGTGTGTATAAATACAATCATGTAAAAATACATGTATATATGTATATGTGTGTTAGGTATTTACTATGTCTTCGTTTATTCGTACATTTACATATAAGTATAATACATGAAAAGTTTGAATAATTTTTGACTATTGTATAGTATAATATATCACGAAGTTTCTCTTACAACAATGATTCCTCTTTTCGAGTAGCAATAATTGACCTGAGTCAGCCTATATAGTTAGTTGCACGCACTGGAATCAACTCGTGTGTCATTAGCCCGAGACAAAATCTCGAAAGAGAGAGAGAGAGAGAGAGAGTGCAAAAGCGTTTTGCTGAGAAGTCGTGAGAGAATAAGTTCTTTGGGACTCCTTTGAAGAAATTTGTCCTCTTTGAATTCTTCACAGATCTTATTCCTTTTTATTTTGATTTTTCGGATATTTTTGTTGTTTTCCCTCTTTTAATGGGAAGAATAATACGCTTGCTTTGCACTCTACCTTTCGTATTTATAAGAAATAAGAAAAGAAAGAGAAAATAAGAGGAAGTAAATTGCTCAAGTTACTTGTATTTGTTGTATTCTTTTTTATTTTTTTTTTTTGTCATATTTTTCTTTTCGTCGTAAATGGTGGAAGAAGGAACCGGAAGGATGCTGTTGATTGTGAGAATGATCTCGGCAAAAAGATTGTCCCCGAAAAATAAATCGGCCGATCTTTTCACGATGTCACGAGGAAAGGATAAACACGTAGCGTGGCACACGCACGAATCTCTTCTTTTTTTGTTTTTATCTCTTCGTTAACATGCAAAAGCGTTATCGTATTCTACTCGACTCGATTCAATGTTGAAGTTTAGTGTAATAAAACGGATGATATATACCCTATGACTTCGAGAGGATTCGTATTATTCTGGGAGTGGATGGGGACGGACGGACAGGTAACTTTGTCATTGCATCGATCGATAATAATCCAACTACCCTCCCAACTTTGTCGACGACGACGACGACGATCTATAGACATCGGTTACTCATTATGTCCAGGGTATTAACCTTAAGCCAGACAGACTCGTCAGTTGCAAACACGCGAACTTACAACACCGATGAGACGCTGAGAATTTTAGCTTGGCGAACAGCAGTCCAGTAATACGATTGAATATTCTTTTCTTTTATATATCAAATTAATGAGTACGTATTTTTTAATTAATATATATATTTGGCAATTTATATTTTTTATTTATTTATTTATTTTGATTGATTGGATATTTTGTAAAATTGACAGTTAATGTAGATTCGTAGATCTTCTTAATCACGAAGAAATAATAATTGTTGAGGTGGTATTCGTAATACGGGGTAAGGTGTAATAATTTATATTTTAATTGCTTAATTAGTGGTGTATATATATATATGGTATAGTCAAATTAATCTAATAGGAAATTTAGTTATTTTTGTAATATCAGAAATAAATCATCTTTGACGTTATAACTAGAGGTATATAAGATGTTATAGAAACCGGATCTCAGATGTAAAATAACTGATAAAATGGGTAAAAATTTGTAAAAAGAGAAAAAAAGAGAAAAGATCTATCGCAATCTATCGCGATCGACTATGAGAGAGAGAGAGAAAGAGAGATACGCAGTCATTATCGAATTAGTCACCACGATTACGGTACTTAACAGGCCGAGATCGAAGTGAACGTGTGCGAAGTACCTGGGCGCCGGTTAATGATAGTTGAAAGATTAGACCTGTACACGCGAAATACTCGTAGTCTCGTAAATATTGCGAGCGAATCGATAAGCGTCCCGTTTTCCCATGGGAGATCTAAAGATTATTTTTGATCGGGAAGATTCTAAAGAAATAATTTATCCCCGTTTAACGATAATTACAATCCACTAATACAATAATAGAAAGGAAATTTCGTTAACGTAAAACCAAATTTTTTGTACGTAACCGTGTAAGAAGTTAAAAAGAAAATAAAAATAGAAAGAAATGGAGAAATGGAAGATAGAAGCGTACAAGGAGACATTTTATGGTTTCCGTAAGATAGAATCGTTCGTGATAGTTTGAAATATTTTGTTTCCCTTCGAAAAGTGAACAAGCATGCTTTAACTCGTTTCCTGTCTTTCGAGCGTGTCGTAGGCGTAAAGAAGAATAAGTAAATACTTTAGGCTACCAACCTGCCTCTCTCGTTTGATAGTTCTTTGTTCGTGCAAAACAAATGACCGTTAACCGTTTTTGCATGACGAAAAGTCAAAAGGAAAGTGTCGAATCCGGTATGATACGAGCTCTTTTATATAGAATAATGTATTGAGTATGCACATGCACACATACACATACACACACAAATGTATATATATTGACGAGTACATCGTATAAATGTAAGTGTGTGTAATACAATACGTGTGATATGTAATCGTATACACGAAGAGAGAACCAACCGGAAGTGTTTTATGGAAAATGACAGACCCCGTTTTATTCTCGGGAAGAACGTCGTCGGCCATATTGCACCCCCGCCGTGTCTCATCCCTCGATTCGTCGAACGATTGCATAGCCAGACGCCATCGCAGTTATTATATTCAAAAGCTTTTAATTTCCGGTTTTTTTTTTTTTATATAAAAGATACCTTGGGCATTCAACGAGAACCCATGAAACGTTCTGGGTTATGGATTATTTTATTTTATTTCATTTTTTTTCTATTCTCATCCTTCTTTAATTTCATTTTACTTTTTTATTTTTCTTTAAATTGGAGTAGAAGAAATGGAGGGAGAGCGGGGAATGAATTTTTGAGAAAGCTATGGTCCATTTTAAATTACTCGGTCCTTGACAAAGAATAGTAGATACATCATCGTGAACTGTAAAAGCAAAAAAAAGAAAAACTATGAGATTGAGTTGTGAGGATCTACAAAATAAACAGACGGACTAACAGTTAGAAACCTTGGTTGTGCGGAAATTGTTGCTCCTATTCGCGAGAAATCATCTTCATTCGCGTATATAATTGCACAGTGTAAATAGCTTAGTCGCACGAAGCACGAAAGCAAAGAGCTCATCAGGTATATCGTTTGCGGACGAAGGAGGATCATCCGTTGACGTTGGGATTCATTTTAGTCTTATTCATAATTGTGTCTTATGATTTGCTTTGTGAAAGCGTGGGTTACGATTTCTTTGATAGGTTTCTATGATAATCAGAACAAAAAAAATATTCACTATTGCTTATTACTTATTTTCTGTTATATTTCAATTTTTATTAGGATATTTAAAACAAAATGATCATTGGATTGTGGAGCAAATAAAATAATGGTTGGATATTTTATTAATTTTAATTATTATTATAGTATCTTTTTATCGAACGAAATTTCTTGCTGTCTTATTATATCTAAATAAATTAATTTATATTAGTATTTTATTTTAATAATAGTTTTAATAAATAACTCTTATATTTTTTATATTTATTATAATTCGTTACATTTATTGAACAACTCCAATCCAATTTTATTTTTATTATCCAAATTTATTGTATAAAAATAAATTTAAATAAAAAGAAAATATAATATACAAAATAATGAATAAAACAATATACATGAATTAGTTATTAACAAATCCTAACAGAAATTTAACTATCTTATTGTCGTTAAGTATAATACGATTCTCGATGAATCGACGATGGCCGCAAGCAGGGAGCCATTTTGTTACCAAAAGAATAAAAACGAGCTGAAAGCGAATAAAGTTTTCTCTCTCTTTCTCTTTTACTTAGTTTCTTTGTTTCTTTCTCTTTCTGAGATGTAGAACATTATCCATAGTTTGAGAATAGGCAGTGGGGCTCGATTTCTTCAATATTTTATGTAACCACGGTGTCGGCCATCTTGCCTGCCGTGCTAGGGAGCATTAAACAACAAGGGTTGTTAGCCTCTTTATCTATAGCTTCAGTCGTTTCTTTATAGGTATACGTATTCTCACCCTCCATTGAACTTAAGAAGCACGTAATAGATATACCGTACGTTTATAACTATCTAATGTACCACATAAGCAATTCTTGTTCTCTTCATTTCTATGATAACCTATTCGGTTATCATTTAACAAATTGTTTTTTTTATCATTCTATCAAAGAATTAAATCTATTTACAATATTAATCTTTTGGTAAATAATTTATCATTAACACATATTCATCTGCATGACAAAAATTCGTCATTTCTCAATCACCAATAGCCAAATGACGAAAACTATAAATTATAAATTATAAATTATAAATATATTACAGAAAATAATTGAGATCTTGTTCTTTTTTAATTCCAAATAAATTAAATTCTAATTTTTATACCAAACAGAGATAATTCTAATAAAGAACTGATTTTTCTTTTGGGTGTGTAAAAAATTACCGGACGAATACGTGCTGAGTAGATATTAAAAAATAAATTACGATGAACTACTTCAAATTCTTGAATTTATGTTATCTTATGTATATACATTTATTTTGTTTCCCCTCAATTTCAAACCAATCGAATAAATTTTTGTTTCTTTTTTTTTTATTTAATAATTCCACGCGAAACAAATACAGACGCAATTCTTTATAATTGATGATTTTTTTTTTATTATGTAAATAATAAATATGTAAATAATAATAAATTGTTCGAAATGCAAAAAAGAAATGTATATAAGTTAGGTTCGTATCGACATTGAATTTGGTGTTGGGGAGTCGAGAAAACGTAAAAGGTGATTGGCCCGAGAGAGCAAGCTCGTTCGTGTCGTGACGAGATCCAATAAAATCCGAAGTGCAAATAGAACTCGGTGGATCGTTGAAATTGCTTGCGGGAAAATTGCCGCTCTCAATGCGAATCGAAGCCGCGTCTTGGGGTGCCGATGATTGCTGTCGGGCTCTCATCTGCATCTCCCAAATTCGTTACCGGCACGAACCGAAGAAACAATCTTCTCCACTTTTTTCCTCTTTCTTCGCCCCCCCCCCCCCCAATCCCTTCTTCCTCATCCTCCTTCTCTTCCTCTCTCCTCTCTCCTCTCTTCTTTCTCATTTTACATTTCTTTCGCCTAACACGTATTTTAGTTAATTTTATTGATTTTTGTATGCATATCGTTCGAAATCAAATATTTCCTATTCCAATTGTGTACAAGGTGTTCAGAATGATGGTATTTGGAATAGAAATTATGTAGGATTGGTGTGGTCTTGTATTAAAAATTTTAGTTAAAAGGTAAAAAATAAAAAATTATAATTTAAAAACATTACGTTTAATAACAATAAATTACTTTATATAAATTGTACGACAATTTTGATTAATACACAATACTACTGTGTGTATTTTTGCTTATTTAATAATTACGAAACGCAAAATTAATTCATGCATCATTACGTATTTAAAAATTTCTTGTTTATCTATCAAAGACAAAAATTAATTCATAGGATTTTTGGAAACGTAACGAGATTGTAGGTAAATTAATAATTTCTTTTATCTCTTGAAAAAATCCTCAATTTAAAATACAATTTTAAACAAATCGATCTTCAAGGGTCGCGCTAATTCAAACTCTTTAACATTTAAAATTGGAAATAAGGATATCAAATTATTGCAGGAAATATTATTTACGTATATGTATATTGTATTTATTTATACACATATGCAGATACAATTGCGATGAGTATTTCTTTTATCCTAGTTTGGATGAAACGTTAATAACTGTTGATAGTGTGCCGAGAAAATTTTTCTCTCGCGACACATCGAGCCGCGAAACGCTTTCTTCGAGATTGAGATATTATAATAAAGACGGGCGAATGAACTCGCCCCGACCAAATTGCTCTTCCAACGATGGACGGAGAAAGAAAGCAAGAAAGCAAGAAAGAAAGAGACTGACTGACTGACTGACTGCAATTCACCGTAATCCATTATACCTATCAGAGACAAGCTCGGCGAATGAAGTCGTGTCTATCTCGCGAACGCTTCCGTATCTTTCGACGATGGACTTTTGGTATAATTAAAACAAGACGGGAGGGATAATTTACATCCTAAGAATGGAATTACGTCGAGCTTCCTATACATACATCACACACATACACACATACATTTTTATCCGTGACGTATATTAGATTGTTCTTAATTGATTCTGATACAACAGCAAGAAAGAGAGAGAGAAAAAAACAAATAAATGAAGAAAATGAAAGTCAAAGTAAATCAACGAAACAGGTGTTCGAAGTTTGTCTGCTTATTTTGTTTTATTTATATTTTTCTTTTTTTTTTAACTCCGAATCACTCGATAACATTCTTCAAAATTTTTAATTACCATTTCTCCTCCCGGTTTCTCTTAGCTCTTTCTATTCGCGAGTGCTGTTAAAAATAAGTATAATATCATTGTAATGACGGGAAGGCCGTGGGTTGCAATTAATAATACGAAAAAATATTCAATCTCATACAGAGTGATAAAGATGAGGAACGAGAGAGAGAAAAAGAGAGAGAGGGAGGGAGAGAGAGAGAGAGAGATTGGGATAGAAAGAGATGGAAACAGTCTGAGCGTGCACGCTTTGGATTAAGGATTCATCTTCCTCATTTTCTCCTTTCTCTCTCTTCCTTTCCCTCTTTCTCTTTCTCTTTTTCTTTCTCGTTTTAACTCAACTCGTCTCATGATTTTTTTGCAAACCTGTACGTGGACGCGAGTACCAGGCAATCGAGATTAGAAAACGTCATTAGAACTCTACCGCTTCTGTTGCCGTTGTGATGAGGGAAAAAATCTGAGAAAGAGAGAAAGGGAGAGAGAGGGTGACCAGAGACGAGCGACCGTTATTATCCTCCTTTGATAGAAACTTTTCGCGATACGAAAGTAATTAGCGACGCGAGTTGCCATGATAGAAGAAGAGATTTCCCTTGGAAGATAGTGCCGACTTATTAGATCTATTAGCTTTGAAATATAATTACATTTACCGAAAGATTCTAAAGTCCTTCTCCTCATTTCCCTTATCGAATCATCCGAGTGATTATCAGATTTAAATTTCAACCGGAATTAATTTTTTTTCTTTTGATTTTAGAAAATAGAAAAGCCTAGGGGGTATAGGTAAAGATTCGTATTTTTATATATTGAAAATATTTAAACGAAAGTTAGTATGCTTATTATTCTTACCGAATCGTTTAAATATTTAAAAAGGGAATTTTTTATGGTTGAATATTTTAGCATAGATAGAATTTAAAAAAAGAAATAAAAAATAACCATATTACAAGCAAATTTTAATTCTTATAAAAATTTCCAGAGCAAGTTTGTTTAATTATTACATTATTTATAATAAATATATATAAAACAAATAGAAAAAAGTTATTTAAAGGTTTATAATTATAAGCTTATAAAATATTTTCAAATTGTACGACGAATATTTTAATAGGTATTTTTCGGTATAAAAAATATGAAACATTTTTGCGACTTTACCATGTTTCAAAAAGTTCGTGCCTTATTTTTATATCATTTTAAATAATTTTCTAGATTTATTACCTCTATGATAATATTGTCAATAAATTTCTATACCTAATGTAAACACAAGAACAATGATATTATGAATAAGCTTCTAGCAAATTTATCCTCGCTCGTAAACGTAAACAAAACATTGTCGAACGTTTGTTCAGCTATGTAGAGGACAATGAAAATATTCTCTCTCTCTCACCAATCAGTTTATAACATTTAATCGTGTAGTGATGACACGTTCTCGGCTGTACAGTGAATCAGGTTAGTGAAATTTCATTTATTCTTAATTATTTTAATACAAATTAATATAACCCAATTCAAATTGATTTTATAATGCAAATTAATATGGAAAATATTCATATGCAAATATTGCTAATATTTTTCAAAGAACATTCCATGCAGTTTCAATTTTTTCATTAATAACTAGATCTTCAAATTACGCATAACAATCTTTATGCTGATAAACCGTCGACAATAATTTCGATTTATCTGAATTTACATCGCGTAAGATGATTATTACATCTTAATTAATTAAATACTTTGATAAGTTTAAAACAAAATTTTGTTCCCATATCTATTATATATTAATTAGTATAATTAATTTAAATACGATTCGATATTAATCAGTTTAAAAATATATAAAACAATATTAATTAAAAAAAAAATTTATTATATACAGCATACATGATTTTGTAAAAACGCATAGAAAATTTGATACCCAACGTTGAGACGAAAAAAAAAGCACAAACGTTTTCATTAATCATTGAAAGATAGTGTTTAAAGATTTCTTAATCGTTCGTATTTTCTGATTCGTAACGAGCTCCATTAATTAAATCGATGTATTTACAAGACTTATTACAAAAACGAACAAGAGTGTAAAAGGTTTTAAATGCGCGAAAAAGTTTCGAAAGTGTCTACTTAATATGCAAAGTAAGTTTATTTATGTATGCGTATGTGTATGTGTAATGGATGAATCAAAGGGAAACTCGTAAAATCGTATTTCAATACTCGGGTTTGATTAGTAAAATTCTCTTGGAATCAACTCGATTAGGTATTAAAACCATGGAAGGAGGAGAGTTACATACATACAAGATATGAGAAGAGAGATTACTTTAGGAATTCCGGCGTAACGTGAAATTAAGAATTACACGAGCAATTATCTCGCTCGCTTGAACCTCTACGCGGTGTATCATTTTCCAATTATGCTTGGCACGATAAGTTTACGAACGTTTTTCATGGAATTCTCATAGATGCGTAATACTTATATACCACGTATAAATATAGAAAATATTTTCGATAACTATCAAAATCACTCTCTAATACGTTGGAATTGAATTTTTTTATGAATGATTTACGTCAATTTAATATTACAATCTTTTTAGTTTTTCAAAATAATTTCATTGTTCTGATCAATAACGAAGAAGAAAAAGAAAATCTTGTTATTCTTCAGTCCTGTTAAAACTAATCTAAACAATCAGTAGATAATGTCAGAATTTTATTTTAGAATATATATTTGAATAATTTAAATTTGCCCATTGACAAAGCATGTGGGTTATCTTTTCTAAAAATATATTTTTTTATTAGTATTTTCTATAGAATCTAACTGAGAATATATTGAAGTGACCAATAAGTGGATAATATCTGATAATCCTTTTCTTAGAATTTATATTTTAATTAATAAAACAGGTACTTATTATTTTTTTATCGAAATAATTTTCTATATTTCCTATCTAAAACGATAATATACCTAAAGTAATTTGTATTAAATAAAAATATATGTGTATAAGCTAATTAGATACCTAAACAAATAACATTTTTTTTTTAGTATTTCTTACATTAAAAAAAAAATAAGAATAAGAGAAAGGAAGATGGTATATTAAAGAACACGAATACAATGAGGAGTAATTAGTAGGATATACGATTTCTAAATACATCGGTTCTCATGCTAGCTAGGAACTATTAGTAACACGTCGTTAATCACACGCGATTTAGCGTGGTCTGTCTTCTGAATACGAACTATCGATTGAAACATCAGAGAATGACAGACCGTCGGCGCGTTCATTCTATAATCTTTCTTAGCTATCAGAAAGCAAATCGTTTCTTCCATTCGTATTCGTTCGATGGATATCATTATCTAGCTCTAAGTTACTCTTTCTAAACATATGCCTTTAATAAGCGATCTCAAGGGATGACTTTTTTTTTCTTTCTAATCATACATCAATGTAGTCCATTGAAAACAATTACTCGTAAAAGTAGTTGCTTTCAAATGGTCGATTTTATCATAGATTCTTTACATGCAACTATTTCTTTTTACAATCAATTTATATCGATCATTATTTTATTGTTTAAATAATAATTATCTAAACATAGATTAATTATATATTCAATATCTTTAAAAGATTGTGTAATTCAATATAGATGAAACTTAATCTTAGATTGTAAAATTATATCAAATATGTTCAATTTCTGTTTGAAATGTTATTGACATTTTTATATCCAAATTATTAATTAAATTAATAAATTCGTATATAAAGTATTTTAATATATGTATATAATATTAGAGTAGTTAAAATTATTTTAGATACAATCATAATTTTAATTTTTCATTATAAGACAAAATAAAAATAATATCAATTGAAATACACAATAATATATTAAATCAGTGATAGAATAATCGTCATTTTAAATGAATCCCTTTCCCATCACTCCAATTTAAAAAAACTTTCCGGTACCCTTAACGAATATACACATATGGCGTAGAGGTTCTTGTAAATTTACGTACAGCCTAGGTCCAAAGAAGAAAGAAGAAGAACTGAAGAAGAGTCGTGTGGCGTGAGGCAAAGAGGCCGCAGGAAAAGGGCCTCGCGAGTTTAAGTGAGAAAGGAAAGGAAAGGAAAGGAAAGGAAAGGAGAGAAGGGTAGACGGGGAGGGGTCGATGGTAAGAGAAGAATATACATATAAAGAGTAGTATAAGAGAGGAAGAAGAAGAAGAAGAAGAAGAAGAAGAAGGTTCGTGAGTCGAGCAAAGGGTTTCAACGAAAAGGGTGGTGGTGGTGTTGCTGCTGTTGGTAGAGTAGGAGAAGAAGAAGAAGAAGAAGAAGGAGGAGAAGAAGAAGGAGGAGGAGGAGAAGGAAAAGGAGGAGGAAGAGAAGTGATGGGCAAGTAAAGGGCAAAGAGAGGAGAGGGGGTTGAACCGACTCCCACCAGCCACGGGTAGGCAGAACATCAAAGGAAACCGACTTCTCGTTCGCGAGGTGAAGAACCGGCCATCTCCGGGCCACACACGAATTGCTTTTATATACTTACTTTACGTTCTGTACCACTAAAGTGTAATACCTTTTCGTATTTTCTACGTGGAAAAACAGTCGAAGATATCACCGGAAATTTGAATTCGTTTGTTAGAATGAGAGTAACTTTTTTTTTTTTCTCTTTGGAGGTATTCTTGGGTTGATCAAGAATTTGATAATGTTTTTTGAAATTTTATATATTTTTTACAAGATTAATATACTAATTGATTAATATCTCGTGAACAAATTTTTACATAAATCAATGTTAAAAATTTGAAGAATTTACACATACTTCAACGATGTGTACTCTCTTATGTTGGAATTACACGCATGCTTGTCCCCACTATCGACTCTTTAACAAAAAAATTGAATAGTTAATATCTACCCTTATCTTAGCCAGGTTAAGTCCTGTTTCATACGGGTCATCCTGTAAACTTAATTTTCCACTTAAACGTATCTTTTTTTTTTTTTTATTCTCTTTGTCGTAAATAACATTTAATCATCGGTAACATTTTTCAATCACAAAGACCCGCAGAAAAATAATTAAGAGTAGCAGAGTGTAACAATATCGATTAGAAATTATCTACAACATGTATCTACCTAGCTCGCTTATTGCTTTTTTTTTCTTTTAATTGTCAATCATATAAATATAATTGTCTTTGTAAAATTAAACCATATCCATTTCCGTTTCGAAGTTTTCTCCATGTCCGTAAACTTACCACCACCACCAACAACAACAACAACCATAAATGAAATCGATCGACGATCGTATCGATCTATTTTTCTAATTCGAATGAGAAAGTTGTACCATAATTGTGTCTTCGATAATTGGTCTCACGACATTTGTTAGATATATTTTCTATAGTAATATAAACGAATAAAAAGTGGATTAAAATGAAGTAGTAAAAGAATGATAATAATAATAAAATAAAGCTACAAAAAAGAAAGATAGAAAGTGAGAGAGAGAGAGAAAATAGCTTCCAACATGTCCTCTCTTCTTGATCGTACAATATGAAGTCATCAAGGAACGTATTCAAGCGATCGTGTGTCCTGGAGCATGACGAATTCACCTCGAGTGTCGTTTGGCATCACATTTAAAGGATCATGATAAAGAGAAGAGAAAAATAGAAGAGAGACGGGGGAGGGGTAAAGGAGGGCGAGAGTAGGGGAATAGGTTAGAGAAAAAGGGAGGAATAAAAATAGAAAAAAAAAAAAAAAGAAAAAGAGACGAGGTTAGTTGTCATTACGATCGACTGTCCTGGTACTCTAGGTGTGTCAAATCAAGGACGGGGCGCGAGCCGGAACGGAAAATTGATGGAACGTCCGTTTTTCTTTTGTCGATAGCAAGCACCAGGTTGATGATGTCGGAAACGCACGAAACGAAAATCCACAGAAAGTGTGTATGCGTGTACGCGTGTATGCATGTGTGTGAGAAAGAGAAAGAGAGAGAGAGAGATAGTCCAATGATCGTTCATTTTCGAAAGACTCGAGCCACCCCTCTCGAAAAGTGGTTAGTGAAACTGATTCGAGCTAAATGGAGCCTAAATGGAGCTTCGATTGACTGTACAGGGAAGAGAAGCGAATCGTGCATCTTTTGTAGTTTGCCGTGTACCTTTTACACACAGAAAGAGAATGAGAATGAATGAGAGAGATAAAGAAAGATGGAGAAGGAAAGTCTGGTCTCAACAATCTCAAGCACGACAGAAGAAAGTTTATATGTGTTGTATATGTAACTGGATATATATATATATATATATATACCAACTCTACCTAGATAGGGATAAGTTTGTGGGTAGGACTCCTGTCACGCTAAACTTTAGATGTAATTTAGACGGTTACATAGGTACAAGAGATAGCGTCTATCCATCCACGTATTTAATGATACACGTATGTGTGTGTGTGTGTGTATTAATGGAAGTAAATTTACCGTAACTTTGGGATCTTACGCCATTAGAAATAATTTTATAACTAATTTAAATATATTTAAGGCCATATATGAAAATTATGAATTGTAAGATAAATGAATGAACGAAATTGAAAAAGTAACAGCCTAAGATTGATAGAAACATTATAATAAAAAAAAATAAGTTTAAATAGTGAACAGTTGATATTGTTAAAAAAAGAAAATAGCAATTGTGAATCAATCCTATTATTTTGGTTCTCTGTTTAAATAAATTATTACTACTAATATATCAAATGTAAAATATATATATAAGTAAATTTGATCGAAAAATATAACAAAATTATTTCTACGCTAATCTAAAAATTTGTTTAACTAGTCTACGTAAAATATTTGAACACAATTTGTTTGTTAAATAAGAAATAAATATTTTCTGAATAGAAAAGTATAAAATCTATTGGATAGGAGCAAAAAGAGGGGTCGGTTGGGTGAAGTAGGATGGAGGTAAAAGGGGGAAAAAGAGTAGTATCGGAAGCCGAGAAGTATTTATTGTTTGTGTTTACGAGCGTCCTCCACTGTTGAAAGGGTCATTTCGAATATCGTATCCATCTCGGAGGATCGATTAGCCAGATCACTCTACACTTCAGCATGTTGGTGTTTGACTGCAACTGCTTCGCCGCAAAATGCGCTAGTAAACCGCAACAGGAAATACATACGGAATTTATGACCCGTCGTCGTATGGCGACCATACAGTGAGTAGTAGTACGCTTTTGCGTTTGCGTCGCGTCGCATTTGCGCGCGCGAGCAAAGTGCATAATACACAACGCATACACACGGTGCACTGTTCAGAGTGCGGTTAATAGTGAAACGTGGTTCGCGGCGATGCTCTCGGGGGCCCTAAAATATCCTATGTTGTTGTTGCAGTAGGTATACTTCTCCGTACTGCAATATTGATCGCGAGATAGTCTGCTTCTGTAAAAAAAAAATATATATATATATATATATATATATATATATGTAGGTATATATTACACTTACATCTTCCCCCATGTTGTTTTTAAGAAAAAAATTAATTCCTTACTTTCATAGAAAATAGTTTTTTACGTTAGTTCTTTTATCGATCAATTTATTTTTCTATCTAACAAATTTTCTACGATAAGAGTTAAAATTTTAGTAATTTTCTTGTATCATATTTTTATTCGAATTGTAAAAACACCTTTACCCCTTTTTAGAAAATTTCTTTTCATTCTTAGCACGGTATTGCATTTTCTTTGTATTTCGTTATATATTTTTGTTTACAATTTGTGTATCAATTACAATTTTGTAAAATAAATTTTCAGTATGGTAAAGTATTGATAGTTTGGTTTAGCCAATTTTGTCTTGTCCTATTTTATTCGAATAGCAAAATCACCCCTGTGTCTTTTAGAAAACACCCTTCTATTCTTCGCGTGACATGTTACACGCTTATGATAGACGTATCTATGTTCCCCGTGAAACCCCCATTGTTAGTTTACGCATAGTACATATATGACAGATGTTTTTTATTTTATTAACCAATTGATAGACAAAGTTATTACGTACTAGAAAAAAATTCGTAACATTTCTAAACTCGCCTATTCATTTATTTCTTGTTTCCCAAATATTAGAAAACAAGTAGAAAAATGTAATCTATTTTTATATCTGACAGATTATTTTTATTACTTTCAGTTTTATCTATTGGTATAATGTAATATCATAACGCGTATTGATGTCTCTATAACGAATCAAATTCCTAGATGAATATTAGCTGCTAGTCCTGTTAATCTTCAATATCATCGAAGAAATTTCAGGTCAGGACCTCGACGATTACCAACGACTTTATGATAAAGGTATGAGAATAATGACTCCCATTCATATCAACCTAATACACGAATACCTGTTCTCACGTATTATCATGCGTAATAGAAATCAATGGTTTTATCTTACCGAGTTAAAGATAGTCATTAAGATTATCATTACTATTATTATTTTATTAATAAGCTTTTTAAAAGTCAAGTAATAAAGAAGACAACCAACGACGACGACAATGAAAACGATGAAAATGATGATGATGATGATGACGATGATGAAGATGATGATGATAATATTTTATACTTTTTAAAATGATATGCGCGAAAACGGTAGCGAAAAAGCTGGTTGTTTGTTCGAAATTTCGTTTGGTTGAAGCATGTAATCAGCATACTTCATCGAGTACCTATTTACATCCGACACGAAGACTTTTAACGTTTGCTCGAAGGATATGTGGTGATGAAAAGGGAGGGGGAAGGTAAGAGATATTGTAAGAAGGCAACGAAAGCTCTTTGACAGTGAGAGAACCTTCTTACCGAAATTATGAGCCTTCTCTTATACGTACATATATCCATACATCAACCTACACAAACCCATATTCATATTTACTTCCATACATTGATCGATACTACAGTGAAACGTCGTAAGAAGACAAGAAGTATGAAACGAGCTTTAGTAGTAGTAGTAGTAGTTCTAGTAGTAGTAGTAGTATAGTAGTGGTTGTGTAATAATGGTAGTGGTAACAGCAACAAAACGTTTTATATGTATAAGTTTCCCCGATGCATATACTCGTAACACACACTTGTTTGGTTGCTTACTCGCTTGCACCACTCGTCGTCGTAGTATAGCCGCAGGAAACTCGTGACAGGACGTGACGAGCGCACGTTTACAAATGACTTATAAGAAGACAACAAACGTTGGGTCAATATATTAGCATGATAATGGTGAAGGAATACTGAGGACTCAGAGGTTTATTAGTTGCGGTCTTGGGCTACCAGCTTCTAGTCGTGCATTAGACCGAATCTGACTCTTTGACGTTTCATTAGGGAAAAATTCTCTTTATGTTTAGACTACCCTAAACTAGATCGACCAATAGCCTTAAATTACCTTCCTATATTTTTATCTATTCATTTATCTTTCTCTTGATATATATATATTTATGCGTGTCCGGAAAATAACCGAGTGGTTCTTTATTTATTTCATTTTTCTTTCTTACTTTATCTTCCCCCTTCGAGAGGATAATTAAAGCCATTCAATGAGGAGATTTATGTAACTCACCGTGATGGAATATCTTGTACAGAGAGTTCGAAGCTCGATGATGGAGGAAGGACTCTAAACCGCAGGCAATAATTTATTTATCGTAGTCTAAGCCATCCGAGCCAAACGTGGGATTGGATGAATGGTATCGTAGTGGGGATACTTATTCGGTAGAGGGAAATTCGTTCGTCTTTTAAAGCATTAAACGTTGTAGTAGTGATTGGTTACGTCAGTGAATTTATCTACACACGTATACCAATAGACAACACACGTTTTTCGCTATAAAATAGTCGTTCATGGTTGCTCGTAAATAAAGATGTATTTATCCGGTATGAGAGTTTCAACATTTTTTATACTTTATTATTTTAACATCGTCAATTTTTTATTCTTCTTTATATTATTATTATTATTATTATTTAAAAAATTTTTCTGTTTGATTTGTAAATATTTTTTGACAATCTAAATAATTCTTTCATCATTATTTATTATTTGACATATTAACTCAATAAGTAACAAGCTCTTATAAAATATATTTTATTTTCTATATAATTTTAATATTAAAAAAAAACAAATGAGTATTTTAGGCCTATTGAGTAATGAATCCATTCAAAATATCAAACAAACTTGATTTTAAGGATCTTATAAGTATTCTCATTGACCTGTGTTCTAATTTTTTTAGTCATTTAACCGGTAGCAATTTAAAAGATATATTAATATCTATGGGCGTGACTAGACACTCGTTTAATCGTCATTATTATATGTTACCCGAAGAAACAACGTTCACGACACGTGTAAATGCACACTTGTGGATTAGATAATTACGTTAGGTAACAAAACTTCTCGGTTTTTATTTATTTTTTCCTTTATTTCGTTCAAATACCTCCTACCTATTACCTATCGTGAAAATTCCAATCGAATAACGTAAATTATAATCAGCGATATGAATGATGTCGAACAATTAGCGTACACGATTGTAAAACTAATTGAGTTTGTGATTATTCAGTAGGCATTAAAATGTCGTTTGCGTTGTTTTTAACGCATTAATTTATCGTCCTGTCACCGATGACCAGTACTCCATTTTGTTGAGTAGGATCGTAATTATCGGTAATATCTCGAAAGGTAATATAGCATTTTATTTAACACTTGATAGGTTGCTATATGAAAGGTATTAAATCCAATTTATAGTAAATTGGCTTAGAAGTTGACAAGCTTTGCATTCTTTTTATCTTTTTTTATTTAAATATACAGGGTGGCATATAAGTTAATTAACGAAAGTGCAGTATTATTGTAGAGACTGGTTTGATTGAAAAAAAAATTCTATTTTAATTATAGAACTAATGTTTTTACGTCATAAATGTTAGCTGGATATAGTTTCAGGTTTATAAATTAAATCTTTTGGTAATATAATTAAATTTTTTTCAACTGAAAATTTGTTACGGAGTGTACCCTGTATTAAAATATTATCCGATTTAGTATTATTTTTTACGTCAGAGACTTTTGTAGGAGTAATATAAATCGGATAGGTCTTTTGAGTGTATCGTAAATCGAATCTGACCAAGAGAGTCACGCCTTGCGAACACAGACACCTATAATAGTAGTATTCGAGAGAATCCTTCAGGCCACCCATAGATACTAGCTACAAGTAGACGAGCGTGTCGAACGTTCAT
The DNA here is from genome assembly GCA_023678845.1 of Mischocyttarus mexicanus. NCBI lineage: Eukaryota > Metazoa > Arthropoda > Insecta > Hymenoptera > Vespidae > Mischocyttarus > Mischocyttarus mexicanus. The sequence goes on along the minus strand of JACGTP010000002.1, from coordinate 4,794,937 downwards.
AAAGTCTGAAGAATAGAATATACCTAAAGTTCGATGAGAATTTGGAATTGTTGTGGGATGATGAAAAGAAATACGTTTTCAACACTATGTATTCTATTCCAACCGCATTTACATGTCACCGATCTGTATCCTAATTCGATATGCGACGGGTGTGCACTGATCGTACAATAAAATGATCAATTCTCTAATCTTTCATAGTAATAGACGTTTATGATATATTTTTCTTCCAACGTAAGGGAAAACGTAATATAATTGTTGATTTTGTAGATTCTTCGATTCGTTCTGATAGCCGTCGGTTCCAAACTGTTTATAAAAAAAAAAATAAACTCATAAAAAATATTTATTGAAATATTTATTTATTTAAGAAAATTAAATGAATGGAAAAAATAATATATTATAAATATATAATAATGTATTGTAATAATATATTAAAATTATAATTATAATTAATTAAAATAATAATAAATATTAATTATTTAAAAAAAATTAAATTATAATTAAAATTAATATTAAAATATATTAAATATTATAATAATATATTAAAAATAATATATTATATATTTTGGATAAAAATCTAAATGTGGGAGAATATTTTTTAAAATTAAAGTTGGTGAATATCGATCCGAATCGTTGAAAAGAATTTCTTTAATCCACCATTAGGAGAATCGAGATTCAATTTGTCAGTTCCCTCGCTGCTGCTTCTTCTTCTTCTTCTTCTTCCTCCATCAGACAGTCGTCCCTTGAAGAAGGTTCTCGTATCGAATCATTTCCGGACGATGTAGCACGGATTCCTTTTCCCTCGCGAGGGTAAACAGCGTGTAGGACGACAAACTCAATGGCAAACTTGACTTTACGAACTACTCTTAGCCAGGGACATACATTCGCTCCTCGACAACGTGTCTGTGAGATTATCGCTTTGCTCGAGCAAGATGGCGTCGGTAGATAGTTTCAATCGATAGAAGAAACATTGACTATCTCTATAACGAGATTATATCTAAATAAAGTACATTTATTTATAGTTTTAACTTTCAATTTTTCTAGAAATAATTATCAAAACTATATTTTTTGTAATGGTACAAAAATAGTATTCTAGTTTTAGTATTACAATACAAAATTAGTATTACATACAATAGTATTCTATATTTTTTATAATAGTAGTATATATTCATAATTTTTTATATTTATTAATTAATATTTATATATTTGTAGTAACATTAATTTTGTTCTTATATATTTTTATATTTTTCTTGATATGATTTTTTTGAAATTTCTATATATAAATATATTAATTATAATAAATATAAATACGGTAACCAAGTTATTATTTTTTTTTAATTTGGTTAAAGAAAAGGATTCAATTTAAATATTTTTTTCTTCCGATCAATTATCCGAATCTATTTTTTTTTTTGTTTTTCTTTCTTATTTCTCGAATGAGATAAAAGATTGTTGAGTTTCATTGTCTTCGATCCGACTCGCAGATGAATGCATGAATGCACCAAAAAATCTTCTCGTTTCTATGAGAGGGTCGCGTGCCTAATAAGCAAGTTCTTCGTAGGTCCGACACCTTCGCTGGGGATAACAAAGCCAGGATCGTTTGTCCGATTGGTCGCGGCTATAGAATAACATTGTTCGTTGCTCGAAGAATCCAAGGTTGACCTGCAGGTATACGCACACACACTCACAAACATACACACATATATATATATTTACTTTTATAAGAACACAAAAGGGGATAGCTATATATTATAATACTTTCTTAAGAAGCTAGTTTTCATTTTTTACTTTTACGTTCTATCGTTAACAGGAATCTAGTTTTCTCATCTTTTTCTTTAGTCATCATTTTATTCCTAGAAAATGATTGATAGATATTTAAGTATGCTTGTATCTTGCGTTAATCAAGTTTAGTTTTTTTTTTAAGAAGAATTTAATTTTTATCTTTAAAATTACATTTAAAGGTTCTTCGCGTGGGTGTAGATTTTTTACCATCACGGTAATTTTATTTTTTATTCAATTGACATTTTTTATAAGTTAGCATCGATCTCGTAATAATCGAGTTCAATATTTTTCTAAAAAAATGTAATCTTATTTCCAGGATAACATTAAAATGTCTTTAGTTCATATAAAACCTAGAAGATCTCGTTAAATCTTAACAATTGCAAATAAGTTCTTTTAAAAAAAGGAATAAATCCTACGTACTATATTTCATATTACAAAGAGTGGTGGATAGGAGGAGGGTGAGGAGAAGGGAGGGGAGGTTAGAGTTCTAAGCAACCTCCGATCGTGCAAATCCCTCTGTAATTTTCCGAGACCCGTAGAAACCTAACTAACATAAGAGTGAGAAAGCTTGCACACGTAAGTACTCCAGAAAGAAAGAGAGAGAGAGAGAGAGAGAGAGCAATGTAGTAGTTGGGGGTAAACATCACGTACGGTATAAATCGGTCTCTTCAAAGGTGAGACTTGAAAGGGCGGCGAGAATGAAGCGACCAATAGAAAGCAAGCAGAGGAGGAGTCCAATATCGACATTGGAAGTGGATTGGTTAACTGGACGTCACGAGGGACGAACACAAGTTTCTTGTGAGTGGAAAGAAGATGGAATGAATGAGACGATAACCTCTGAGTTGTTGGTTCGAGAGAGATGGAAAAGCAACCGTAGGCGTGGCTAAAATGATCTTTCCGAAGGCTCGAGAGGGGTTCTACGTGAAATACTATATATGCGAGTTTGTAGAAGTGGTGGGAGAGGAAATAGAGAGAATACTTCCCCTTTATTCTTGCTCGTTTCAACGAAGGAAAATCGTTTGCACCGGAGTCTCGTACAAAAATTCTAATCGATTGTATCCGATAATGTTAAGTACCAATTGTACATATATCCATTGCCATGTGATTTTCATTGAACTTTATCGAATTTTTTCTATTTCTTTGCTTTTCTGGATTTTTAATTTTATCTGAATTGGTATGGCGAGAAAGATTTCCAATTGAGCTTGTTTAAGATAGAAAGTTACCAATCCTTTATGATTTGATATTAAATTTAGTTTAAAGATTGCAATGATTTTGTTTTTGTTGAAGTAACTTTAATTTCTATTAGGTATATGGATTATATATATATATATAATAACAAGTAATATAATTGATATTACATTCAATTTTATTCAGTCTCTTGCAAAATTATGTGATTATTATTATATATAACACATTTTTTATGTAGTACTTACAGTTAATAAATTTTTGCATAAAACATGGTCTGATTAGAATAATCTCAAATTTAATCAATAGTTTGTTGTCTTCATAAAATATTAATAAGACTGATCGAAAATTCTTATGCAACAATATTGCATATCAAGATTTCATTGATTCGAATTGCAAAGAAAAATACTGGGCGTGAAACAATAATGTAGCTTTGGTCACGCATGAATGTATTATAAATACGATCAGTCTCCTGGGACGGATGACTTTTAATGGAATTAGGTATTGTATGTTTGCAGAAGATTATTGTTCAATGCCCACGTTCATTCCAATTGAAGAATGAGGAATAAAAACATAGAAAGAGAGAGAGAGAGAGAGAGAGAGAGAGAGAAAGAGAGAGTGAGAGAAAGAAATAAAGACACGATCAAGATTTTTTTGTCGAATGTAAGTAAGTAAATAGTTAAGCAGGTACGCGTAGTGAACCTTTTAGCAGGAGATCGAAGATGAGGAGAAAGGTCGAATACGTATGTGCATTTAAGTACGTGTTTGTGTATGTATGTGAGCTCGAAGTTACACTATCGGCGAAAAGTTTGTATAATCCCTAAGAAAATTCAAGAGAAACAGAGTATTTAAATATAAAAAAAAAGTAAATGCATTCGTAGTAATCAAGAAAGATTTATTTGTCAACAAAATTAACGAGTTTTATATACGAGTATTTTTTCTACGAATTACCCTTTCATACAAAAAAACCAAGTTTATTTTTAACTATCTGATGTATTATAGAAATTTTGGTCAATTAGTTTCCAAAGCGTTAATAATTGAATATTTTTCTATGCTTTTTGCAAAAGTTGTACAAAGATATCCTGGGTAGGTTAGTTTATTCTTAGCATTTGTTTTAAACCGGGTGTAAAAACTATGCAAGAGTATTATAAATCTAAAGAAATGTTGAAATCTTTAAAAACTTTAATTAAACTTGTTAATATTTTATATAACAATGATAGAAATGATTCTAAATTGATCGATTTATTAGATTATAATGGAAATCAGCAACCAATTCTAAACTTTTAGCTGGTAGTGTATGTGTGCAGATAGACAGATAGATCTGCTTGTTCGTTCGAAGAGGAAACGAAGCGTTCATGAGTTTATGCCGTGGTACACACACACATACACACACATATATATACATAGACCTTTGGTGTAACACCTTTGCGTGACCTGTCCTGGCTTCTCGTCAATTATGTCTAAGTACTACATGTATCCTATCTAATACGTGGACATTATGTTTATGTATAGATATAGAAAATAATTTGCAATACCAACTATATTTTACCTATACTAATATATGTGGCATATATAATTGGACAAAGAAGTGTCCGTGTTTAGAGAGATAGGATGCAGTTTATGGGTCGACAAAAAAAAACATATTAAAACGGAATACGTATTTCTAAAGTTTGATACGATATTTTGATCTGAAGCGTAGGTAGTAGTTTGCAATTTTAGAATTGATCGTCAGGGCTTTCATCTATCATTAGTTTTATATAAAGTAAATTCGTAATGGAACCCTTTCATTATTTGATATTATTTAGGATTGTTGAGATACTATTATTTCTTTCATCGAGTTTTATCTGTTCAATCAGATTCTAGTTAGAATATAATTCTTACTATTTAGCTAGTATTTATAATACAATTTTATTATTGAGTATTAATAATTAATTGATGCATTTTTATTGAATTTATACTTTAAAATAAATATTTTTTTAGTAATGATAATATGATTAAAAGAGTAGTTATAATAATAGGAATAGGATTCGCGATGCGAGTTACAGAGTGATATTTTTTTATTTATAAATAATAATTACAAATTTTCTTTGCCAATTTTAATACAATCCTTAAAATATTTACATCAAATTTGTATATAAAATAAGAGTATCCTAGTCTCTCTCTTTCTCTTTCTAAATATGTTATTTAATATTAAAATTTATTAAAAAAAATTATTGGATTGTTGGAAAAAAATGTCGGATTTTCCCATTGAATTGTTGCCAAAAATTCGACATTTTTTTTCCACCAACTCATTATAGCTGCGATCTAAATAGATTAATCCTATAAGATCTAGACTTGCAATTTTTCATTATAAAAAAAAAGAAATAAAAAAAGCCCAATCTAGAATATAACAAGAATTTAGAAACAATTCATAGGCATGTCATCTTTTTTCTTGTTTCCCTTTCTCCTTCTATCTCTCTCTCTCTCTCTCTCTCTCTCTCTCTCTCTTTCCTTCTCATGTACTTTTTCTCGTGACTTTGTATCCTTTACTCTCGTAAGGTGTCGTGCGAACGCTATTAGCGTCCGTCGTCACGGCGCATCGTGGAAGCAAGCTGCGCAAGCACCGTGTGCCGTGCTCGATTACGAAGGATGTATCCACGAGAGGCTGTAACGAGATTTATCCTCTTCTTCTTCTTCTTCTTCTTCTTACCTCCCTTCTTCATCACTCCTTCTCTCTTGATCCTTCTCTCCTGTCAATTTCTCCTTTCGCTCACTCTCTTTCACTGTATTCTCTCCCACCTGAAGACTTTTTTTTGTGTCCCCTCACACCTTCCGTGACTTGGCTCGATCTGACAAGAGAATGGATCCCGCTCGTAGAGTGGTTGTGGATAAGCGGTGGAAAATTACACGCTTGCCAGACCTCGGCTGTTATCGAGTTCGGTTACGAGACGAGATCGAACATTCGCATGGTAGAGTTTAGAGATAAGAAGAAGAAGAAGAATGGCGGGTATCTATCGGCCATCGACGATCATTTTGGACGAAGAGAAGAAAAATATATTTCTTCTGTATGATATATGGTTATAAGGACACATAAGTTAATACTTTTATGGTCATTTACATAAACGTTATATACATACATATTTAATATATCGATAGATGATTGATACGCGGAAGGAATTTTAAAGATACTCCGATTTAGTAGCAGTCATATCAAACCTCTGAATAATACCCAACGACCGAACTAGTAAATAATATTAGATAGACACACGAAAGTAGGTTATACCGTATAAAACGTCTGATCTTCTTTTTTTGTCCCTCAGAATCCTGAAAGCTAGCTAACCAAAGACGATTACCAGTTGGAGGAGGACGACGTGGATGATGTTACGAGGACGTGAATCAACCGATCGCCGTGAGATATATCAAATAATCAATTAAAAATTCGATCTCCGGTTATCCCGAGACTAATAGCTCGCCGGAGCGTTAGCTGGGTGTTCACGTGTGGTCCTCGATCTTCTTCTCCTCCTACTTGTCGAAGAAGAAAAAGAAAGGAGGTGAAGGATAAAGAAAGATGAACATTATATATAACTAAAGAAAAAGAAAGAGCAAGAGAGAGAAAAAGGAGAGGAACGTGTAAATTTCCCGAAAAAATACTCATTGATGAATGGTTTATATCACGGACCCACCTCGTCCCACCAACGATGGTATACACTACTCGGTACGATCCGCCCTCGTGTTTCATCCCCACTCTTCTACTTTCTTCCCCTACCAACACTCCCAACAGCAGCAACAGCAGCATGTTGAGTGAAGAGCAAAGAGAGTGAAGAAGACTGTACTCCCCTCCACTAGAGTGGCCACAAGAGAAGAGAAGAGTAGAGAAGTGAAGGGTAGGGAAAAGAAGGGAAGGAAAAAGAAGAGAAGAGAAGAGAAGAAAAGAGCGAGTGGCAGCGTTGGAAGAGGGACAACGGGGCCTACCTAAATATCGGGGGATCATGCTAAACGGCGGCAGATCAAAGGAACCGACAGAATCCAGTGGCGAGCTATCATAATAATTAGGCTCGCTCGCGCCTCTTTGTATCGGGATAGAAAAGCCGACGGGAAGGTCGAGAAGAAGGAAGAAAAAGGTTCTGGTGCTGGTTCTGGTGGTTCTGGTGGTGGTTGGTGGCGGTGGTGGTGGTGGTAGTGGTGGTGATGTAGAAAAGGATGGTAGAGATGAAGAAGAAGGATCTTGGGATGACTACACTCGGTCAGATCTTCGTTCAACTTACCTTCCTACGAGACCGGTTGCTGCTTGTCTCTTCTTGTGTTGTTCCATAGTGTTGAGAACTTTTATCTTTCTCTTTAACTTTCTATCCTTTTTATGTTTCTTTCTCTGTTGTTCGCTTTCTCGCTAAATTGAAGCTAAGAGAACTCTAAAAAGATTTTACTGATTTCGGTTGGAACGACGTGAGCACGCAATCACCGCAAAAGGGGCTTTAAACTAATCCATCGAGAGGACAACGAAAGACAGCTTCTCTTTTTCTTTCCTCTCTCTGTCCTTTTTTCTCCTTTTTCCCTCTTTCTCTCTCTCTCTCTTTCTTTTTTTTTATCTTTGTCGAGTTGCTTTTTTATTTCCTCTTCTACCTTTTTTTTATTTTCTTTCCCTTTCTTGTATGTAACATTTCTGCCGCTGGTGGTGGGCCCGGTGCCGTTGTTGTATCATGCTCTGGGCCTTATTCTTTTCTTGATTTAAGGAAATAGGAAAAAAGAAAACTGTCGGCATATTGGAGGGACAAATAAAATTACTTGTCTTTCGCGTGCGAGACAATAATCGAACGATTCCGACCGACGGAACGTTTGCTTTTACTGACCTTGTAAAAAAAGTATTTGGGTATAAAGTTTTTACAAAAGATCTCTACCTAAATACATATTCGAATTTCATCTTTTTTCTTCCCCCTAAAAGATCATTTTTGATCATCTCGTTTTCTATTTTTTTATGGTCTTTTTTTATTTGTTAAACTCTTTCTTAAATAAATAAGGAATACGATGGAACCGATAAAGATCGGGTATAGAAAACTTTGATAGAAAAATTCGAGAAAGACTATTTCAGTTTTTTAAATCGTTTCAATATTACGAATTGGTTAGAAGAAGAAAAAGAAGAAGAAGAAAAGAAAAATAAGATAGTTCCTCGAGGGTTTTCGTTTTTTCTTTTTTCCTGTCACGTATCCCAACCGCACAGGGTCTGAAAATTCTTACGGCTATGGGGTATCCAGCAAAATACGCGGAAACTCAAAGAAGTAGGAAGACATTTGCGCTTGCTTGGATCTCGTAAAAGAAAGAGAAAGAGATCAGTGTCTTGGATAGAAAAGAAGATAGCAGTTTAAAGGATAGGTTAAATAGAAGATAAAAAAAGAAAGATTACAGATAGAAAATATTTTCGAGTGACCTGAACATCGCTCGTTGTCGATGAGATTGCTACAATTACACGGTTAAATCGATTTTCGCTGAGGATAAAGCTTACACATATACGCGTGTGTGTGTGTGTGTGTGTGTGTGTATATATATGTGTAAAAGATAGAAGAATGTGGATGTATGTAGGATAAGGCCCCTAAGGATCGTAGGTAATAGTCTGTATAATATAACTATCTTGAGATATCTTCCTAACGTTGTTGCCACGGACGAATGATCCTTTCGTGTGATGATCATCTTTCCTTTCCCCTTTTAGTCTTATCTTCTTCTTCTTGGTCTTCTTGGTCTTCTAGATCTTGTTCTTGTACTTCCACCATGTCGTTGTTGATCACGATTCGTCGACATTGGCTTTCTCGGAAGTACTCGATCGTGATCAGTGGCTCCTTTCCGTGTTACAAAGAACCAATCGGTTGGTAGGAACGTAAACGACCGATGCAATTGATGGGTCGCGGGCAATCGAACACAGGATACGAATCCTAAGAAGACCGAGTGATTTAACACTTGAATGACGATAACAGTTAAGATGGTGGCCAATATTATATTTATAAGATGAAGATTTAGAAAGAATTTTAATTAAATGAAAATAGAATTTAATTAAATGTAGTTAAGGTCAAGATTAATCTTGGTTATATTTTTGATTGTAAAAATTTTACATGGGAATGTTTCCTCGTTGTTGATAATTTTAATTCTTGTTTCAAAGTTATTGACTTTTTAAGGATTATATTTGTAACGATCCTAAAATTAAGATAGTTATATTTCTTGTTAATTTAATTTGTTATTGTTTGAAAATGTTTGAAAGAAAATAATATTATTGATTAAAAAATATTATTAGTTTTGCTTTTTAAAGTTTCAATGTTAGAGATAGACATTGTTTAAATGTTAGAAATTTTGAATTATTTATTTGATATTTAATCGAAGTTTCGATCAGAGAAAATGTTTAAAAAAAGAATAATGTAATATAATCGATAGATTTAACGATAAAATAAAATAAAATAAAAATAAAAGAAGAGTTGGTTGGTCCTCTTTCCTCGGAATAACTGCAAGGAGGACGTTAAGTACGTCTCGTAAAAATTCCACCAAGGCAGGAGCGTCGTCATTTTGGCGTGTTGCGTGATATAGAAGAAGAAGAAGAAGAAGAAGAAGAAGAAGGAACGAACGAACGAAAGAAAATAAAAGAGAAAGATATAGCAATAGAAAGAGAGAGATAGAACGAGAAAGGTTTCGAACGGTCGAGCGGTTGGGTTAATGTCGCCGTGAGCTTACTAAGGCTGACGAAGTAAGTTAGGAAGGAAAGAGAAGAAGGGGTTCAAAAGGTGGGCAGGACAAGGTTGGTGCCGCCCATGAACGTTGGATGCTAGGAGGAAGGTACATCCCACCGATAGAAGTGTTGTGTAGCACCCAAAGCTACCGCTCCTTTCGTGTTCTCCCCTCCTACGAGAATTGGTAAACCCGCTGAGGCGGCCTGTTGGGGAGAAAAGCCAGCCCCTAGAACACCGAACTACACCGGCCCTGGATCCCCGGACCCCTTACCATTTCAAGTCACTGCCTTGGCCTGGCCTGAGAGGAGCCTCGGCCCCACGCTAGTACACACATAACCCGGCTCCGTTTCTGCTTTCTGCACTTTCAACGAGAAATATACAACATTATTTCTCTCTCCATTTATCCTTTCATTCATTTGTTTCTATCTAAACGTGTGTCGTATCGTCGTTCGTCGATATTCATTAGATTTCTAACAAGTGTAAATTCATCGTTATCATTGTTTTTATTTTTACTAATAGTGTATATATATTGTTGTTTATCGTTTGGATTCTCAAGAAGACATTTTATTTTACCTGGACACGTGTTTCTATTCATGGAGGAGCCGGCTGTTAAAACCTTTCTCGTCGAATTTTCGACGAAGAAATTGTATCACGTTAAAGATACGTTTTATAATATTCTACGTTTATTATTCTTCGTATTTTCATGATCGTGAGATAGTTGAAAGGTGATAATAAGATTTAAAGAACGAATTTTAACTGTGAACATTTGAAGATAGATCGATAAGACTGATCTTTATGTTTTGATGATAATAACAAGAGAAAAACGGTGATAAGTGATAAGTGAAAGTATTTTTTAAATGGCTGGACAAGGAGATAAACTGAAAGTGTTTGGATGACATGTAGAGTGTGCGCGACGATTATGAGACATAGAATTTGAGCTAAAATCGTGCACCGTTCCACGAAGGATCGGGAACGATCGCGAATTCATGAGTGGGAGATTTAACGTTGATGGGACTGCCAGATGTGCTGAGTGTTTTTTTTTTTTAAAGAATTGTGTCGTATCGTGTCAATGAAATTAGAAAAGAGAAAGGACTAATATTATTTGGGTCGAAGAAGACGTTAAAAGAAAGTAAAAAAAAAGAAACATTGAAAGGACATATTAAAGTAAGGATTGGAAAATCATGTGTACGACGGAGATGACGGAATCGTATACGATGTCACCGTCAACGACTGTGTCTTCCAGCGGGACGACGGCTGCCTGTTTGGTTGGCTCGCCCGTCCACCGACGGACACCTTGCCGAGGTTCACCGTGTCATGGAAGTGAAGTTCAGGATGACGAGGACGTAATTTCGGTTGGTTGTCCAAGTCCGTTACCTTTGGTAGTAGTTGCATCATCGACGGAAAGCGAGGATAGATTGATATCGTCTAGGGAAGATTATGTCGAAAGATTGAGTCCTAGGAGAGTAGGATACAGTAAAACGGATTCTGCTATGGACAGTGAAGACAATTATTCGTCGAGGAATAGCGATTATAGAACGTCTAACGGAAGGAGTTCGATAAGGATACACGAGAGTAGTGGTGGTGATTCTGTAACGACATTGAGAGAGGATGAGGATTTGGAAGAGGACGAAGAGGAATTGGAGAGTAGAACGAGTAGCAACGGTACTTCGGCTACTACCGGTGCAACGGACGATTACTTTAAGCCTCTAAAACGATTGCAAATGGTTCAAATGCAGCATTCCGATGAGGAAGAGGACAGGGATCGGGATAGCAACGAACGTGGCGTTAAATCTTTCAGTATTCTCGATATTTTATCTCACAGACCTAAAGCGAAAATCGTTAGACCCTGGGACACGGTAGATTCTACTCTCGGTCATCGTCAACATCTTCATCATCATCATCATCAACAACAACAGCATCAACAACAACAACAACAGCATCTTCAAAATCATCTCCATCATCATCACTTACACCATCACAATCATTCGACAAATTCAAATAACAGAGATTTATCTTTGATGGGAATGTCACTGGCGTCTATGTCAAGTACAATAAGTGAACCACCTCTCAGTAGTTCGTCCTCATCCGGCAGAAGTTCTGTTTCCGATTCGGGTAGTCCTGATCCTCTAGCTCATCATCACCACCATCATCATCATCATCATCTCCACGCGGCACGACATCACGCAGTTCATCCGGGACTGCATGCTGCTGCTTTACAGCAACAACAGCAACAACAGCAACAACAATTCAAGAAAAAGAGTTCCCAGCAGCACGGTAACTCGCAAACTGGACAAAATGGGAAGAGAAGTACTGGCCAGGGTAGTCCTTTGGACGCTCTTTTCCAAATGACGAGCAAAACTTTCGACGCTGGTGAACATAGTCAAGGTAAGAGCCGAAGTTTTTTTTTTTAATTATATTTTAAAATTATAATAGATTTCGTTATTTTTGCTCCTGTATCGTCTCATTCACGCCAGTTGTGTTATTCTTCTGATTCTTTGTTTGTGTATACAATTGTTTGTTCGTTCGTTCTTTCATTCATTCATTCATTCATTCATTCATTGTATCTTCCTTTCTTGTTCTTTTTATTTTAACTTCTGGAAATAGAATGCTCTTCTAATTGAGTTTAGTCTGCGCTTCGGCAACGTTTCTAAGCACGGCAGTTTTTCTCGAAAGGATGTTAACTCGTAATTGCATCGGGAGCGCTTAATTATCCGAGCTAAGGGAAACTACGTGCGTATATCTTTTGCTTTATGTAACTTCTCTCTCTCTCTTTCTCTGTTTTGTTAAAGTAGGGGAAACAGTCGAACTCGCAGATAGATAGTTAGCTAAATATGTTATTATATCTATTGTAGGTTTCTTCTTGTATGACATTTAATCGTTTTCATAAGAAAGAACGAGAGAGAGAAAGAGAGAAGACATCATTTTATTTTATCGATATATTTTATTTTAATAAGCATGAAAATAAATGTCACACGTACGTGTATCGTTTACATAGTTCTGGTTATGAAAAAACGCGTAGATCTTCTCGTCCCATTAGTCACCGTAATTTATTCGTCACGTATTCGTGATGTAATACGCGAACAATGTTAAACGTTACGTCAGTTCTATGCTCGTATAAAAAGAAGAAGAAAAAAAAAGCAATATAAAAAACAATAAGCAAGCAAGCAAGTATGTAGATATATATTGTATTTCAAATGTAAAGAACTATGTTAGAATGTTCGAATCATTGGATTATATTTCTTGTCTTTGTGTGTGTTCGAATTTAAACAAATTCACAAAAAAAGAAATTATTTTTAATAATTTCTTCAATACTTTGATTATCGTTCGTTACATTAATTAGAGCTACACGGCAAATGAAGAAAATAAAATTACGAATAAATCCGAGCTAGGTCTAGAAGTCGTATTATTTAGTTTTACTTAATGTAAGTTAATATAATATATTTATGTTAGAAGAAATTATATATGTATATGTATATATATATCTCGATGAGAGAGTTAGAAAGAAAACGCTGGAAAGGAAGTCTGGCTTTCGTTCGGTGTGTAGCAAGATCTCGAGCATCGATCTATGAATACGGGCCTTAATTTTGATTGATGTTCTCCCTCGCCGTAGGTGTCAGCGCGCGTGCGTGCGTGCGGTCCCTCTTTTTTTTCAAACCCAACAAAACGTCCTCTACTCAGGAAGATTTTGCATATTATTGTTTAATCGGTGGTAACGATTATTGACGCTTTCTTAACTTACATTTTATAACTGAACTTCTTTCATTTCACTCTTTGATCAATTATTTGTGATAAACTTCTCATCAATCTCATATGCTTCTGACGGAATAAGAAATTAACATCAACCGTTCATTATAATAATAATTATAATAATAATAATAATAATAATAATAATAATTGGAGCTCTGTGTGGGACCGGAGTAAGAATAGTCCCACAGTAATCCCTGCTTGGCGTAAAAGGCGACTAATAGGGAAAATTCGTGAAAGTGGATGAAAAAAAAAGATCAATCAATGCAGAAGCTTTGTATCTTTTTTATATTTTTCAATAAAGTAAACTAAAAAATAAAAGATTCAGGTAAAATATATATATAATATATATTTATGATCGTAAGATTTATTTTATTGCAATAAAGTGTTTAAATTTCTTCTTCTTCTTTTTCTTGAACTTCCTTGAGATTTGTATTTTCTTTTTTAGTCGGTGTTGTTTTTTATTTTTCTTAAGGATTTTTTTTACATCGTTTTCTGGTTATTAGGGGACAGACGTTCGTCGTAGTCCCCTCGTTCGATGAAATACAGAATTGAAGATTCGTAATTGGATGATATTTCATTTCATACCAACGAGTGATCGAACTGATCAAATTAAAGTTTAGAATTTTACGATCGCTTTCCGACGTGTCAGCAATAAAGGATTTTCCCGCCTTTTGGACCGTGACGATCCTACTAGCGACCTAATTACGCTTTAATCGATCTCGATGGCTATCTTCTCCTCTCCACCTTATTTTCCGAGCTTAGCTAACATCTGCCTGCCGACGAACGTTTACACCAACTTCGTGAAAAAGAAAGAAACCCTCAAATGAATTTGATGGATATTAGAATCGAGTCGAGGATTTTTTCGAAAAGAAGAAGAAAGGAAAAGATTGATAGATAGAAAAAAAATGTTTTCTAAATCGATGATTAAATCCAATCGAGAATCGGTTTCTATTAAAATCGAAATATTAATCGCACGATTGTTCTGTTCATTATGAATACTCAAATACGTTTTGGTACGATATGTGTCACTTTTTAAAATAATTTTATTTATGTGCTATGATAAAAAAAAAGAAAAGAAGAACGGGTTTAAAAGTAATAAACCACAGTCAAAACTGTCTGCGAGATAGTTTCGTACGAGCGTAACACGCGTATCACGAGTTCAGATTGCGAGATCGTGTCGTAGAAATCGAAACAAGGTGAAAACGTGTATTTAATCTTGTCGTTGAGTGTTACGGTCGTTTAAAAAATAAAAAGAAACACAAAAAAAAACAAGAATAAAAGTAAGAAAAAAAAGAAAGAAAGAAAGAAAGAAAGAGGTATCGATAGGTAGTTTGAATCGAGCCGATTATGTTCGAAAGTCGATGCCAACGACGAATTTAGGTTTATGAGTTGTACGCTCTTATTTCTATTGCTGTATATCACTTGCGTAAAAATCGTTGACAACTCGAATGGGTATATCGTATTCGTTCATTTTTACAATCATGTATATGCGTACGCGCACATATATGTACGTAAAAGTATTTATTCCTAGATGCATACAAATATTTATCTTTATATAACTTGTTTTAAAAAACAAGTGTGTATGTGTGTGTGTGCGTGTGTGTTGTGTGGATATTAAAAATTCCTTTTTATTTTTTTATTTATTTTCTTACGATGAAATAATCGATAAAACGTTTGACGATTTCATTTAAACGCAATTTTACAAACATTTATTTATTTACCGATATTTCCTTGATTACTATATTTGATAAAAACAACAAATAAGTGTAATTATTATAAGTATAATATTATTAAAATATATTGAATTACCAGATATCATAGATATAAATAATCATAAACAAATTGACAAGGGAATGAATAACAAATTCAATCGAAGATCATTTTCATTGGTTCTATCCAAATATCCTATTTTATAAACGGTTCCTAACGCATTTCAGAATCACGTTTCATAGCTGGGTACTAATATTAGTTGAACAATTTAATTAATGTCTTTGTAGTAAGATATCTGATCGGTTTCAATTAAGTAATGTCGATATTTTTCTGCTTTCTTATTTGTATTGGTCAGTATTAGTTTTCATTATGATGATATTTTCTCTGTGGGATTTTCGATCCCAGAAATTGGACAATTTTACCCTAATAAACATCCTTACAATTTATACATAGGTGTCTGTGTGTGTATGTGTGCGCAATACTGTAGATACTATTAAGTTCTCACATTTTCAAGGTACATATGTACACATATGTAAATAAATATACATGACATATAAACCAAACATGGAAGTATTAATCTCATAGGTGGCAAGCTAGGAGGATTGTCATGACGATCGATAGCACACAAGGGACTAATACACGATTACGTTTACATACTAGTATTAATGGTCGAACAGTTTATATCGATATCGCTTAGTATACATCTATCGATATTTAATGATAGGTTTCTATTCTCCATCAGTTACAATATCGATCTCAATTTCAATTTAAAGAAACATTTCTCCAACGAGTTAGGTACGAACCATTTTAATTTCAAGAATTTATTTACCTCCTATCTATTTTTCAAAATATCATTTCTTTAACCGTTTTCAATGGTTCAAAAATAGAATTTTGAGTTTTTCGGTAAACTTTTAAGAAAGATTTTTCTTTTGAAAAGGTACACTTTCTTAGATCTTTGAGGAAAGCGGTGAATTCTAAAAGATTGAATTTGTTGTCCTAAGATTAATAAAATCTTTTTCTTCTTCTTCTGTAAATATCAGGTTACTACCTACATTCTGTTCGTGTTTGCCGTTTTGGAAAAAGGTTTCCTAAAGTTTCTGTAATGATATTACCCGAAGCAATAAAAATATAAAATTTAGAGGTTACTTCTTGTAAAAATGTAATCTTTATTATCCTTTCCTTTGAGTTTAAGTTACGTTTGTATCCTTAATACTTGCCGACTAGTCTTCTGTGAGGTCTCATAAAATTCAATCCTCTCTAATTGTGAGATCAAAAATCCAAATTTGACTAACTTAAATTGATCATCATTTATCGACAAGATTCATTGCAGTTTCTCTTGAATAAAAAAAAGGTGTCTTTAACAATAAGATGTTTATTAGAATCGAATGTGTCTTTTATTGTTATTGCGTGAATGGACAAAAATTGAAGCGATAATGTTATTAGGAACAAACAAAAAAGTTCAAGAAAGAAAATTTTGTGTTTATATATGTGTGTACGTGCATGCGTGTGTGTGTGTTCGGTTCGTGCAAAGAGGAAAGAAAAAAAATGAAAATACACGCTGATTTCTTAGCCGGTTTCAAAATCATAATTCTTGTAAATATTTTATCGATATTTACACAGTGCGTTCATATTATTTAACAATGAATTTTTATTGCTTTCGTTTAGAAAAAGTAAAGAAATAGACAGAAAAAAGATTTAAGGTGAAAAAGGTGCGAAAAAATTTATGATGATTTAGGAAAAGCAAATAGATAGAAAAGAATATCTTTTTTAAAGGGAATTTTTTAGGTTCAGGTTTAGAAAATGATTTTCAATAAATCTAAAAATAGGAACGCGGTAACTAAGGAGAAATAAATGTTGCTGCAGGTAAAAGTAGTAATTGTAAATCAAGTTTAAACTAGTTATGAGATAGAATTATAAATGTCGTATAATAATATTCTATATATTTATTAATTTATCAAACATAAATAGTATATTTAAAATAAAATATAAATAAAATAAAATATAAATTATATATAAAATAGAATATAAATTTTAATAAATAATTTAAAAATTTGTATTGAAATTTTTGTCTTAACAAATTTACGAGTATTTAAAACGAATATTTATCCAATCACGCACTTGCATTCTATTTAATTTAGCTTTTTTGTTCAGATAATTTAAATACAATCATATCGTATAAAATATAAGGTTGTAATTTTTAATGTAAAATTAATTGACGTCTTCGGTGAAAGTAGTTAACAACAGTCGTGATCTATCCGAATGTTCTCATCAGTGTCGAATTACGTAACACGTTCTTCTAAAAAAAAGTGTGTGTGAGAGAGAGAGAGAGAGAGATAGAAGATCGAACAATTAGTAGTTAAAGAAAATTCTTCCTAGCATTTCGGTAATATCTTTTAAAAAATTTACAGGACTAGAGTTAGAAATATTTTTCACGATCTCAATGGTTCTTCACTCGTTTCGTGTCTTCGTCGAAATTTATTTAAAAAAAAGAAAATAATGACGTCAATTTTAAATTCCCATGGAGAAGAGAAACTTAAAATGTTCCTTTCCACGTTGTCATATTTTGTTCACTTTGTATGATTTTATTATTTATGACGAGAAGTGGCGAAATCTTCCTTTCAAAAACTTTGTCCTTCTTTTCTTCTTTATCTTTTTCTTTTTCTTTGACGAAAATACTATTTTCAAGAGTCCCCTAAAAAAGTCCGAGTATTATGTCTCGGAAAAAAAAGGGAGAGAAAGAGGAAGAGAAAAAAAGAAGAAACGTGTAATGTAACATAAGGGTGGAGACACAGAAAGTGAAAGAGAACGAAAATGAGAAAAAGAGAGAGAGAGAGAGAAGGAGAGGAAAGAAGAGAATGAATCGCATTGGCACACGAATACATCGAAACGTAATCAGTAGTTCGCGCGCGCGTGAGCAAGCGCGCACGCGTGCGTGCCGGTCCAGTACGCGTATAATTTTAGGCCTACCTATACAAGAGAGTAATTTATTACGTGGATCCGACGCGAAAGAGCATATGTTTCATTTGCATATAGCGTGATACAGAAGAAAACCCTACGTGGACGTTAACTTTTTCAAAGATACATTGTAAGTAATACGGGAAAAAATTTTGCCAAAGGATCATTTTCTTACCCATTTCCTTTTTTTTTTCTTTAATGTTTCTCTCTGAATAAACCTTCCACCACTTTTCTTTGATTCTCGCGTTTTTGTGAATTTTAGAAGAAGAAGGGAAGAAGGAGAGTGGATCGGGTTAAAAGGTAGGAGAAAACAAAATGGCGAATAAACGAATGAATAGAAAGAAGGATAGGGAGGAATAAGAATATAATATATTTGGTTAGAATCTTTTTTTAATAGGAAGAGTAACGAAAAAAATATTAATGGTATTTTATTTGAGGGGTTGGTCTTTAAAAAAATATTTTATTAATATTTTATTTATTTTTAATTATTATAAAAATTCTAATTACCGCAGAATTTATATTTGAAAAATATTTATACACGTCAGGTTATTAATTAAAATAAAATACAGAACAAATAAATCTAGTAAATATATAAAAATAATACAAAGTGAAGACTTAATAATAGAGATAATACGTAGAAACATAAATGAATGTGAATGAATGAATGAATGAATGAATGGAAGGTTATTTTAATCATTGTTGTTAATCATTGATGTGAAAGATATTCATTTGTACAATAATTTGATAATAATTAATATTAACGATATAAAAAAAAGAAAGAACGAGATAAGGATAGAGGGAAGGTAAAAAAAAAATTAAAAAAAAAAAAAAAAGAAGAAGAGAAAAGAATAGAAAGAGAAAAATGAGAGGATATATTCTCACGTTATGCAACAGCTCTAATTGATGCTCGTACCTGCTTCAATGTTCTTAAAGGATCATCAACGTCGACGCTTTGAACCCGCAGGTAAAGCTGCTCGACCGCACGTGAGAGGCCGGGAAAGTGTATAAAAATGATTGAATTCAATAGTATCGTCTGGAATAAACAGTATTATAAGAGAAAAACAACCACGGTGGCTGCAGAACTCATACACAACGCACGATATGTTTTACACTCTCGTTCTTTCTTATTTTCTTTATGTCTTTCTTTCATTCTTTCTTTCTTTCTTTCTCATTCTGTGTGTCGGAAAGAACGTTGTACTTGAAATAAGGCCTTCGCGATGTTTTATGAGCGAACGTACATTGTTATTAGCTGACTTACCTGTCACGGTCGATACAACTTAATAGCTCTGATATTTATGCACGAAATATCGCCATGCCTGTGTGTCTTTAATTGTACCTCTTATTCTTATGGTAAGAGAAATGAAAAGAATGGGAAGAATTAAAACAAGGAAAAGAAACATTTCGAATCAACTTTAATTTATTATTCTTGGATATTTAATTTCCTTGCTTATAGAATTTTTTTCCATATAATCTTTCATAGATTGAAGTATTTTAGAAATATTTAGTATTATTACACATAACTATAAATAGTATTTTTTTTTGTTCTTATAGTAAGATAATCAAATATAATAAGATAAGGAAATTTTCTATTTTTAAGGTATCTAAATTTAGAATTTGTTGTTTTTCAATTTCATAGTTGTTGTACAAATTCTTTTCTAATTTAATATATTCGCGTGAGAATTATTGAATATTATTATATAACTATAAAAACAGGTACCGTTTTGGAAACCTAAAAATGAATAATTCTTGTAAATCAATTTCACACATAGTTCATTGAATTTTTCTTTAACATCCCGTGCATTAGATTATGTGAATTATTGAGTATTATTACGTAAGTATATAAACGTAATATATATAATATATCTATAAATATGTTTAAATGTAAACGCGTCGATAAGATGTTTTCGTTAGGAGAAGTATAATTTAGACGATTCTACGATGGGAAATATAATAAACCTATTGTACAAGAAAAAAAAAAAAATTATTTGCCCACCATTACATTGAAAAACGAAAACTTAAGTAACGGTGAAACTCGAAGACATTAAGAACATTAACCAAATCATTTCGCATTTGCGTATAAAAGTAATAAATCACTATCACGATGAATTCTTATACGATGAATCTCCGGTGGTGGTAACACATAAAACGACTTCTCAAATGCATAAGCTTCGCGCGTATGTGAACCGCCCAGAGTGAAACACCTGCCTTCTCTTCGAGACACACACGAGACTTCCTACCTAACTCATTTGCCAGTGAAACTCGGTGATTTTTCAGTAATCCCGATCTTACCAATACGTTCACATAAATATACATTCACACACGTATTCGCACAATCGACCGAAAGTTTGGGTACACCGCGCGTATATACACTCTCGTACATATTAAAATAATTTTAAATTATTTGCAAATTATATTTCCCAAATACTTTATATTTCTTTTTCTTTATAGGTTAACCAGAAAGTAATGTCATTATTTATTTTTCTTCGACACAATTTGATATGCTCAGAAAAAAACATTACTTCCCGAACCATCTAATAGAATTTTATATAGAAAATTAATTAGATAAAATTTGATTAACCATTCTTAAACGTGGTTAAAAATTTTACTCGTCAAATTAATCACATTTTATGTTGATATTATGCGTGTAATTAATTTCAGCAATATTTCACTTTCTCTCAATTGTTCCAATAATTACTTTTAGAAGATTCTATAAGTTTTCTCTTAACCTTAGTTAAAGATAGGAATATATAGGATCTACTTAAAATTTCGGAAGATAAATTATCTCAATTAGATCGTCATTTTAATTCATTAAATTGATCCCCTACTCAATTAATGTTCATCAAAATCCTAAATTCCCCTCCCCCTAGAACGAAAAATAATATCATATCTAATAACAAATATACGTTAAAAAAAATATGAACCAAATGAAGGAACAACGATTCGATAAACATAGAACGAAACACGAACCTACCTCGAAATATACTTTTTTTTGCGAATCCTTCTTTAGACTATACCATATTTGATTTCAACGGGATGAAATACGCGTTAATACGAGCCGTTCACACGGCGCGTGTGATCACTCGAATCATGTCCTTTCTATCTATCCATCTATCTATCTCTTTCTTTATTTAAACCTTTTTTTCTCCCCTCCCCATTCCTCCCTCTCTCTCTCTCTCTCTCTCTCTAACCTCTTTCCTTAGGTTGCGGTCTCTCAGAGTCTGAATTACAAATGATATCGAATCGAATCGCTCGTAATATTATTCGATACGTGTTCCATTACCCAGCCGAGGCCTCGGGATTCAAATTAGATTACCGGTAAGTTAGGCATTCTCCTTCCTACACACGCTTATCTTTTTCTTTATGTATGTAAGTATAAATCTCTCTCTCTCTCTTTATTTCGTTCTATCTCTATCTCTCTTTCTCTGACTGTCTTTTTCTTACGTAGTCTGACAGACAGACAGACGGACGGATGGACAGACGGACAGACAGACGGACACACAGGTATATCCACGAAAGGGCCTCGGGCCCTTCCACCAACACGGTAGCCTCACGTATTCGCAATTTACTTCTGATTATTACGCTCTCTATACTTACGCGGTATTCTTATCTCTCTTTCCTTTTCTCCTTTTCCTCCCCCTTCTCAACCCTCAACCCTCTCTCTCCTCTCTCTCTCTCTCTCTTCCTCCCTCTTTCACCATGTTTCTTTTTTTCTGTCGTTCTTCGTTCATCAGACTGAACTCTACCATGTAGAAAAAGAAAGAAAAGAGAGAGAGAGAGAGAGAGAGAGAAGAATCAAGTCAGGGATCGATTTACGTTGGAGTCCCGATCGTTTGAGAGTCTCGTCGATTTACCCTTCCTTCTATCCTTCTCTCTTCTTCTCCCCTCTATTTCTCTTCTCCTACCATCTGCATGATCCTAAAGGGTATCTCTTTCTCCCTTTCCTATTTCTGTAGACTATACCTACTATTCGAGTGAAGAAGACGTTAAAGGTCTCTCTCAGGCGTCCTTTTCAACCCGTGATTCAGTTCCTTTTACGCGATCGTCTATATTTCATGGATTTTTATTTATTTATTTTTCCTTTTTTTTTTGTGAATATATTTTCTATAGGAAGATATTATGTAAGGGAGTCACGTACGACGATTAATTCGTACGATATCGTTTACGATCTCATGTCTCGTTTAATTGAAATTTATTTTTTAGGTAAAGAAAATGTTTGTCTGTTGATCTTATGTATTGCTTTTCTTTCTCTCTTTCTCTTTAATGTAATATTGGGTCGATGAAAAAGAAATGTCGGATTTTCCCATTGAATTTTGGCAATAAATCTGTCATTTTATTTCCACCAATCCAATGTTAAGTTTTAATTTAATAATAAATAAAGATATATCGTTCTCGTATTGGCATAATTGTTGTCCGTTCGATAGAATTCTTGGAAATAATTTTCTCTTTCGTAAAAATCAACTTTGAAGATTTTCTACCGTTTATTTATTTATTAAGTTTAAGTTAATATTTTCAAGGAATTATTATTTTGTTTCTTTCATGGCAAACATATTTGCATTTAATCGTGGTTCGTTCGAGCAAAACGAAATATTTTTCGATGAGATTTATTATTTTTTTGGCTCTTTCATAATAATTTGTGTTTTCTTTTGGATGATTGAATACGAAGTTTGATTCGTTGGAATTATTTTGAATATCAAAATTTTTTATTTTTACGGAAAATGTACAATTAATCATAAGTAAAAGTTAATTCTTTTTTCGATAACCATTCAGGTTTGCTTATAAATATTTTATCGTGATAAGAATAAATAAAAACAATGAGAAAGAAAAACTTTCGAATTGTTCGACAAAATTATCTAACTCATCTTGTTTTTAATTAAAAATACCAAAGGTTTTCTTTCATCTATCTAGAATTTACCGACTAATTGGTATTAGCTCGTCAACATCGCAAACATTCTCCGCATAGTTCGTTAAATAACGAGTCTTTTATGATAGAACAACGATTAGCTACCGTGAAAAATTATACGCGTTCAAGTTTACACGTGTGTGAGAGTGTGCGTGTGTTTTATTAGGGAATTGTATTTTATTTACAGGTAAGGTCGCGTTAAATATTTTGCAGGTATATTTAAATCTGAAATTTTTATTTTACGTAATCGATGGGAATGTTTATCGATGAAACATATTACGTCATTGTTTAACGTCCAACAGGAATTCCATTGTAAATAATGCCTGCTGTATTTTATTTTTGATAAAAAACAAATTTAACTCAACTTTGTTACAACGAAATTTAACTTCAATGAGTACAATATTTCGGAATAATATCATAAAGGCGTCTTTCAAATAGTCGTAATAATTTTTTAAAAATTATTCTCAATTAATTCGACTATTGAATAAATTTAATCAACGGAATAAAATGTTATAGATACTTTTGTTATAACAGTGTTCTGTTTTGAAAAAAATTATTTTATCTGAAATTTGTAATAAAATGTAGATTTGATGGGTAGGATTATTGGAAGAATACCCAATATGGTGTCTCTTAAATACTCCTAATGATTTTTCTCGACAAAAAAATAAAATACGACCGAGATACTCTTCTACATCTCAATATATATATTAAAAATAAAAAATCTCAACTCTAATAAATAATAAAATAACAAATTTCTATGAAACGTAATATATACTCCAGGAAAATATCAATATGGCGTTGTATAAAATAATCAAATAAGAATTCTTCGAGAAAAATAAAAATAGGAAAATAAAAAGAATGACAAGAAGAAGAAGAAGAAAAATATATTTCTGGTTAAACGAATGAATTTAAAAGTGAAAAAAACAACAACTATAAAAATTTGTTTTGAACGATGTAAAGATATTAGATAAACGTAGGGGGAATATCGTTAAAACCGATAATGCGATGCGCATGGTTTAACTTGCAAACGAGACGTGCGACGATTGCCGTTTATACGAAGAGTGAACCGTTTTTATCGATCGTGGTTTCATCGTTTGCTTGCTTCGTTTTCCTTCTTTACTTCCTTTCCATCCATCCATCCATCCATCCATCGATCGTTCGTTCGTTCGTTCGTCACATCTTCGTCGCTTGTCTAAAAAGGACTATCGAAGAATCGTTGTAAAAATTTTTATATCGTTTCGTAAAAGAGAGAGAGAGAGAGAAAGACGATAAGAAAGAGAGAGAGAGAGAGAGAGAGAGAGAGAGAAAATAACAACCACGAGAGGTTGTTTATTCCGTCGCATTTATGCGGTTTCAAGCAAGGCCGAGCAAAGCGTAAACACTCCTCGAGAAGATGAAAAAGATCGATAACTGGATAGAAACAAATAGTTTCAACATTATTTTTATACCAATCTTACGAATTCTTGAAGAAAAATCTTATATATTTCATCAATCATTTCAATTTTATTACACGATCATGAGTATATTTTAAGTACTAGAGACATTTATCTAATTTTATCTTATTTTATTTCTTTTATTTTTATTTTCTAAAAATAACGAGACACCAACTCATCACAAACATTTTCCCTTTTTTTTCTCCCTCTCTATCCCTCTCTCGTTAATTAAAGTTGCTGGTAATATAAATCATCGATTAGAAGAAGCGAGCTCGTAAAGATCCCTCTAATCCCTTTTGTGTCCCTTTCTTTCAGTATTCTCTATTCCTCTTCTCATTTTAATAATTAAATCTAAATTATTCAAAACAGAGACGTGTGTGAGAGAGAGAGAGAGAGAGAGAGAGAGAGAGAGAGAGAGAGTGAGGTTCGGTGGAGAAGAAAAGGGAGAAACCTTCGATAATCGTAAAATTAAAGTTGAAAAAAATAGAATAAGATCTTTCGAATGGAAGGAAAAAAATAACGTCAAGGATTTTTCTTGTTTTTTTTTTCCAAAGAGAGGAAGATAAAATCGATATAAAGCGTACTAATTAAGAAACTCGTAAGTCTGTATTGCCCCTATTGATTTTTAATAGACGTTAACGTACACACTTAATACCTTCCCTTTACGATCACATTTGTATTTTATTTTTTTGTTTGTTTGATTTTATTTAGAAACAATTATTTTTCTTTAATTTTGTTTTATTTCATTTAGTATCTTTAAACTCGGTTGAGACGTCACGTTTTAAAATAGACGGAAATCAATATTAACCGTTATAGCAATTAAGTTTAATACTTAAAGGTATGACACGATCTTCTTAGAGTCAGTTACAGAGAT
The DNA here is from genome assembly GCA_023678845.1 of Mischocyttarus mexicanus. NCBI lineage: Eukaryota > Metazoa > Arthropoda > Insecta > Hymenoptera > Vespidae > Mischocyttarus > Mischocyttarus mexicanus. The sequence continues at coordinate 4,769,674 of JACGTP010000002.1, read as the reverse complement.
GTAATTAAACAGCAAACAGGAATTATCAGATGTAACCGTCAGTACAAAAAATAAGATGTAAATGATTTTTTTAGGCAGACGATATTAGGGCATATTTGTTTTTAGAGTTTTCACGGTGATACCGAGTTGTCATACTTTAAATGCATATACGCGTATGCGTGTCATTAAAAATGTCATTTGAAAAAATATACTCGAATTGGAGTAAATTTTAAAAAAGACTTTTAATAATTATTAAGAAAAAAGAAAGAAATTATATAAAACAATTGAAATAAAGTTATTTAAGATTTTTCAAATAAAAATTAAGAGTGGGGAGATGAGAAAGAAAAATGAAAGGAGAAGAACGTTTAGTAAAAAAAAAATCTTCCTCGTTTCTGGTCCGTCCGTCCGTTCGTCCGTCCTTCTTTCCCAGAACGAAGTAACAGATTTAAATCTGTCAAAGGTTTTCCTTTATTTTCCTTCGCATCCGCCCTCATTTACTCGCATATTTATCGTCTAAGAAACGAAAAGGAGGCGGCCTAAGCAATCACCTAAACTACTAACCAAAAGTTTCCTCTAACCGAAACTAATTCTCGACGTGGATATCTCCTCTGCGGTAGCTCTTTTTAAAGTTGCGAAGGAGAGGGGGAAGAGGGGTGGAGTGTTGGTGGTGGTTAGGGAAGGGGGACACATTAGTTACGTTAAGGAACGGTGACACGAGTCCGTGGAAACCACTTGAGTTTCCGGCTTCTGTGAAGAGTAGAATGAAAAAAGATAGAAAGATAAAGTGAGTGAGAGAGAGAGAAAGAGAGAGAGAGATAGAATGAGATTGAACACAGGTATGTGAGAGTATATATGTGTGTGTGTGAATGTCTATGTTCTTAGGAGTGTTGTGACAGTTTACCGAACAAACAAAACACCAGTCGCCCCTTTTTCCTACCCCCGTAGATGTCGAGACTTTTTACCAAAGAAGCAGAACCCCCCGTTGCGTTAAGTGACCATTCGCCTTCCAAACGAGCGCATTGCTTTCTTCAGACTTATGTTAGCTCGATCTATTTTATTTCTGGTCGGTATTAGTATTAGAACGAGACTTCCTTCTTTTTTTTTTTTCTTTCAAAAGCTGCAAAGCTTCCAATTTCACGATTAATTCTTTACTCGGGATTAGAACATTTTTTTTATTTCAATATAAATATAAATATTATTTTTTTCTTTTTTTTTGTTTTTAAGGAGAGGTCTCGGGAGAATTTTTTATCTTGTAACAAATAGTGTATTGACAAATTTTATAATAAGGATCCTGATAGGTAAAGAAATTTAAACACCTATTAATTAGAAATCTATATTTCCATTCATTTACATATAAGCAATAAATAAATGTAACAATGTAAAAACTGAATAGGAGAAAAAGTACAAGAAAATAAAGCGGACGATATTAACGAATATCGATTCCCTTCCTAAATGAATTTAAATGACTAAATTCCAATAAAAAAAAAGAACTAATACCACGATAGAGATAAGTATAAATCTCGATATAAATCGACTACTTCGTCTCAATTATCTACCGTCACTTTCTCTTTCTCTCTCTCTCTCTCTTTCTTTCTTTTCATTGACTATGAGCTTTCTCACGTTCCGATATCCGATCGAAATCAATAAATCCGAGCGAATAATCTCGTCGCCCACCGCGATTGGATTTCTCCATGTCGTAAGTCGGTAGGGAATTAGGTGAGAAAAAGATGGAAAAGAAGAAGAAGAAGAAGAACGGGGAAGAGGAAGAAGAAGATGAAATGGTGAGGAAGGGCGGCTGGGAGGAGAAGGAGGCGGGGGGGAGAGGAGCGAAGAAATCCCAAGGAGAATCGAAAAAAGTAGCGACGGGCAGAAGGAGGAATAATTCTCAATTAGCTGGTCGGAGATATCGGGGTTGGGTAGGGAAAGGACCTAAGTCGTATTTATGTTGGTGCTCGACCACCTCACCTTTCCCTTCCCTTCCCTTCTCTTTTCTTTCCTTCTCTTTCACCTTCACCTTCACCCCAACTTACTCATTCCTTCTCAAGATCGAAGAGAAATCTCAAGTAAAAGAAGAATAATAATAAGAATGAAGGGGAGAGAGAGTGAGAGAAGAACTTATCTGAACGACACCCAACACCCAGCATCCGATTTATATTGGACCACGGCTCGCGAGATTTATAGATGCTATCCGTCTCAGTTTGTCTCTGAATTCTTCGTAACAGTGTCGTCCAATCATTGTCGTCCCTTCCAGACGACACCAGCCCTTCTTATTTTCACCCATCGTGTCGTCATGTGTTGGATAGTTGTATCTGGTGAAGGCTCTGTTTCTTAGAGGGAACTAGGAACGTAGAGGGGGGATTGAAAAGTAGGAATTGGATTTAATATATTTTTGTTTGATTAGAAAAATAAGCGAAATAAAATTGCTGATTTTTGTATCTGTTTTTCCCTTAATTTTGAAGATGTTGTAGATGTTTCTTATTAAATACCGTTATTTTATTTGTTATACCATAAATGGAAAATTGTTTTGAGAATACCGATAATAAAGATAAATTTATAAACTTTGAATAAAATAGGGGAATTTGAAAAAATATGCATACACCGTCATTTCCAGAGTGTTATTTTAATATTTAAGAGATACTTTCGTGTCTAAGATTTCTTGTGGCATCTTTTAGAGATTCTTTTTCTTTTTTTTCTTATACGAGAGAGTCTTAAAGGACCCAATGGATGGACTTTTACGAGTGTAGGAGGGTTGAGAGAGAGAGAGAGAGTGATAGTCGGTAGCCAAAGGAGAACACATACGATGCAACCAACTAAATTGATTTTCGCGTGTCACGTATTTTTCGGTACTGCCGAGCTACCACTACCAGAATAAGAATAAGAATAAGAATAATAAGAAGAATAAAGAATAAAGAATAAAAGGAAATATATAGGTTTAAAAAAAAAAATAAAAGAACCTAAAAAGATGATAGACATGGTAGCACGTTGCGGCCACGTTCAAAAGCAGTCGGACAGGCAAACCTTTGAAGAGAGAATAGTGGAACAGGAGTGAAATAAAAAAGAACAAAATTGACAAGAACGAACGAACGAACGAACGTAAGAAGAAGAAGAAAGGGACATGGTTGATACGAAAAGAAAGCGAAGAGAAAAGGAGATGGGAAATAGAGCCATAAAGAGTTTTACTGCTCGCGGCTAAACGCGTGTTCATCGAGCAACCCGGCCATCGGACCGGCATTCGAGCTCAAACCAACTTTCGACCTAACCGTTCTTATGGTAAGCTCTTTTTCAAGAAAATCCCATTGTCTCTAGAATTCGATACTTCCGTTAGTCCTGTTTGTTCATTTACCAATAAATCATATCTTCACTGCTTTCTAAATCTTCCATAAATTTTTCTTCTTCTTTTTTTTCTCTCCTTTAAATTTATTTTCAAGTAGATATTTTGTGTTAAATTGGTATATTTGAATACTCTCTGATAATTTTTATTCATTTCTTTCTTTTTTTTTCTTGATAGACATTGTGCATGGGGAAAAGAAAACATCGTTCTTATTGGGTATATTTTGTAATGTTGAAATAAAAAATTATAAATAAATCATATTTTCAACAAATTTATCTAACATGGTTTAAATATCATAAGAAAGAGATAAACATTATCATAAGGATGGAGATAAAATTATTTTCTTTACGATATCATTAAAATCGATATATTTGTTGAGTAAAGATTAGATGCACACTGGGACTAAAACCTATCTCGTTATTGACTGATAAAATATTATTATCATCATTTAAATATATTTATTCGTCTTTGAACAAGGAGAATTATTTTCCGCTACACGATTTTAATTGTTCACACTTTAGATTTTGTCTTTTTTCTTGTCTTTTTTTAGTTGTGTTTTTTTTTAATACTTTCACTCTCGACGAACTTAAAGCAGCCGTTGACAAATTACACTTTCTACATTTTTCATATGTAAATCGATTCCGGAAGGGATAGGCATCTAAGTTCTCCTTGCCTTCCATTCTGTTCCTCCCTCTCTCTCTCTCTCTTTTTCTTACTCATACACATAGATACAATACATTCTTAGCTTGCAGAAAGATTTACTGACATGCTAATTATTCTCCTCATGAGAGGAAGGCGCTAAGTGAAATAAAAGCTACCGAGGACTAGCACGAACCTCCTTTCGTTCCTTTCGTTCCTCTCTCTCTCTCTTTCTCTCTCTTTCTCTCTTATTTCGATTGAAGGGAAATAGGGCTCTGATAGCTTTCTACCGCATCGGCTTTGGCTTATCGGAGCTCGAGCATTTCTAAAAAGCCAACTTCCTTAACGATTTTCTACATGTACGCATGAGCGCACAAACGTAACTTTCAACAATCTTCCGTTTCTACGACTTCCGGAAATCTTCACCTTTATTCTATCTTTTTTTTTATTTTTTTTCTCAATAGCCAAGTTCTTCAATGTTCACGAGTGTTAATTATAATCGCAATTGTGTAGTTGAAAGTTACACGTCGTTTATACACACGGTATTAAAAAATATTCGTCAACCATTTTTAAGTTCACATTTATTTGACAAAAGTTCACATTTATTTGACAAAAAATAATATGGTTCTTGATATCGAAGCTCAAAACTTTTTAACCCATTACCCCCTTGTATATTTAATTCACTTTAAGTCTTAATACATTAATAAAAAAAAAAAAAAGAAGAAGAAAAGGAAAATCCATTTAGGAAATAATTATAAACAGAACGTGATTGCGTGATCATAATTGTTATGAATTTAAATCGATACTTAGGTAAGCGAGAAAACATAAAAGTGTAGAACGAAATCGGCTTGTCGATCGTTCTAAAAAAAAAAAAGGAATAAGAAAAGTAGCAAATAAGTAGTTACATACTTATTGAGGTATTGCGTGAATCTGTAGTAGTAGAAGAATAGGTTGCAAACGGTACGAATTGTAAAAGTGCTTCCCTTGAAAAGTTTATAAATGTTCCCGGTACATTAACATTATCTCTTTTGAGTGACGTCTGCTAGGCTAAAGTTAAATAATCCGTGTGTATGTATATGACGTTCCTGTAAACGAAACAGCTGTTCCAAAAAGTTCCATACCTTTTTCTAGCTTTCTCTCTTTCTCTATTCGGCCATTTAATACGAACACAGTGTCAGTCTCGTTACTTATTCATTATCTCACAATCTTAACTTTTCTATACAAACTTCTCTCTCTTTCTCTCTCTCTCTCTCTCTCTCTCTTATTCTTTATATATTTCTTTCTTTCTCTTTTTCTATGTACATAGCTCGCGACATTATTCATACACTGTACCGACGTTCATACACATACACACATACACACATACACACATTCATACATAAAAATACATTTATGACAGAAAGGTGAAATTTTTTATTAACTTTATGCAGGGTAGGCTTATATTTTATATTATAAATAGAAATATAACACTGAAGTTGAAACGATATAGGAAGAGAAAAAAAATAAGAAGAAGAAGAAATATAGTTCGTGCGATAGATTGGAATAATCAGCAATTAAAAGGCCTCCATTACATCCGTGGTTCGTGATTTCCTTGAAAAGATACGAGTCATTTAAAGCCTCTATTTAAAAAGCTGTCATCGTGTCACGAACGGAGTACCTTGTAATCTGTTTAGAAAAAATATCTTTATCATCAACGAATTGTATACCACATTGATCGATGGAAGAATTAAATACCTAGTTATGATGAGGAAAAAAATTATTAGACTATTTTTTCTTGTGAATAACAAAAAAATCAATGTCAAACTTTTTGCTAGAGAATGAGCCATAATAGTTTTACGAAAAAAAGGAAAAATAAAAAAAACAACAACAACAATGATAATTTTAATATTTAGTTTATTTATGAAAGAATATAAAAATGTATTTTTAATAAATTATTCTACAAATTCATAGCCAATAGCGTTCTAAAAAGTATTGTGTGGTTGACTGATAATTAAAACAAACTATATCTCGTGTTGCAATAAAAAAAAAAATATTTCCTATTTAGTGTCGTAAATATTTAAATATAAAATACTAAAAAATATACAAAAATTCAAACGTGCATCAATTATTTTAACAAACTCGATGTAAATAAAAAATATATACGATACAACGTAATAATGTGCAAAATAAAATATGTATGTGTGTGTGTTGTAAATACTTACAATTAGAATATTAATACCACGCGTAGGTGTTAACAAGAAAGAAAAAAAAAGGAAAGGAAAAGAAAAAGATAGAATGAAGAAATAGTAAAACCGTGTGGGTTGGAACGAGGAGAAGGAGAGGTATTTGATCGATCGTAGAGTCATTAACGCATTAGACATGATACCGATGCTCGATACGCTCGAAGGACCTTGGAACGGCCATGTTTGCGCTAGATCTATGTCTAGAACAGAGGCCCTACGCGTTTCGCATCCTTCAATTAGATACTCGGTCAGGAACCAAGCAGTATTAATTCACATGCACGCACGCTTCCAAGCGTACCTACCTTTTAATCTCTCGATCTTTTTATCACCTTTCGTTACACCTTTTTCCCATACCTTCTTCAACTATCTACCTACGTTTGAACTTTTTTTTTTCTTCTTTTTTTCTTCTTATTCCTTCCTTTTTAAATATTTCTCTCTTTCTTCATTTCTTTATTTCGTTGTTTCTTCCTTTGAAAATTGCACGAATATTCTTGAAACTTTTGAAACCTTATGTTTTACTTTATCTCTCTCCATTTACATTCATTATATCAAAATATTATATTCTAATTAGTTATGTCATCTGATTATTTATACACTAAATTATATACTACTTGTTGTGAGGAGGTTGTGCCATATTATTATTTCAAATAAGAATAATTCCAAACTTTTAATTATCTCATTATTAATTTGATTGTTTTAAGATAAATATCTAGTATTATTACAGGTTCATATACATATATATATACACGTATATATATACATGCATGTATATCTTTATTCTTTCCTTCTCAACACCAATTAATAGCATCAAGTTTAAAAAGAATAGTATTATTTAAATGAGAATAATAAAAGCATCTAATTACTAGTTAGACGTCAATTAGATTACTTTTTTTCTTATTCCATTGGTATCAAATATAAATAAAAAAATATTTGCATGATTAATAATTTAGGTTAGAAATATGAGGTTAAAAGCTTCGTTTGGTTTGACGATTAAACAATGCGAGGTATGCATTTCTGACATTCTTACGTTCTCATAGTTATGACACCGGTGTTTCTAGCGACGGCAAATGTGCAAGTACATGTGTACATGCACGTGTGTATACGTGTATCCATGTAACTCTTGGAAGTACATATGCATTGCTATTAACTAGCCGGTGTCTTACTAAACATTCTTAGTTCTTGTAGAACCTCGTCATCTAGAACGCTGACTAAAGCCATCCATGTTTGAAATAAATAAAAAGTCAAGCACATAGGTACACTATGCTTATATACACCTATGTCACCACACATGATTTTGGTATTATATTATTTCTTTATCAACGATATACGCGAATAAGTTATTCAAGCTTAATTCTTTTCCTTTTTATTTATTTATTTTTAGTTTTCTCAATCGACTATATACAATAGGAAATCGATCACTATTACTGACTCTTACTATTCCTTTCTTTTTATAACATTTATTCTTATATGATTAGTTAATAAATTATCAGAAAATAGAAGTATCAATAGTTCAACAATAAATTATTCTAATGATTGATTTGAGAAAAGTTTTATGCAAGCAAACGTGCTACTTTAAAGTTACAACCCTTTAATCATACATATTAAATTATATTATGAAGTTTAAGATAGAAATTTGGTATTAAGTAAACCAGCAAACGTTTAATATGGAATTAGGTCGTCGCAAATGATTATGATAGGAAATGTTAGGTAAACATTTCGGTAGGGAAGGGTATATTGTTACATGTACTATGTAGATCATCCCCAATGTTGTGTAGAATGTAGTAAGAGGTTAACGAGCTGAGCTTGTCGGGCGTATTATAATAACGAGATATCGAATGGGGTTTTGGATATCGCGTTTCATCCCCTTAAAGAGCGGATACGGGTTGAAAGGAGAAAGAGAGAGAGAGAGAGAGGGAGAAAGAGAGAAGCCTTGCTGTTTCTGCTTCTCCAGGAAGCAAGCTAACATCGTTCAACTTTCTGCTTAGCCGAGATTCGCGGATCCAACTTTTGGTTTTAAGCGCACACGCGATCCTCATTAGTGATCATCTCTCTTTCAAAAGAATAACGCATTGCGATTATTTTATGTGAAAAGAGATCAACGATAAAAGGGGCTTTTACTATATATCTTTACACGTAATTTTTATTATTTTATATTTTCATGTTCAAGCGTAAAAAGTACTTTTTAAGGAAAATTGAGTTCGGTGAAAGAGATTTCTGCGTAAGGATTATCAGGTTTCGATTCTCGATACAAAGTATCGAATAAAATAATATAATTTCTTGTATTATTGCGTTGTATAGATTTTTTTTCAGTAAAAAGTGTTTTTAAGAAAAATTGAGTTCAGTGAAAAAGATTTCTACGTAAGGATGATGCAATCAAGAAAATGTAATTTCTTATACTTTATTGTTATGTGTGTTTATATTTTGAATTTTCGAGTAAGAAATATTATATTTTAAAGGTAAATGAGTTCTAGTGAAAGATATTTCTGCGAAAGGACGATAAAGTCTCGATCGGTACGTTGTTTCATATAAAATTATGAAATTTCTTATATTTTTGTGTGTATTCAAGAGGTATTTTAAAGGAAAGTAAGTTCAATGAAAGAGATTTTAACGTATGTAAAGAGAAGATGTGCTATTTAAAATCGATAAGAAAGTCCAAACAAAATAATGAATAATGAATTATGAATTTTCTTTTTTTTTTTTGTATTTATTGATAGGTGTATGTTCGTAGGGTAACTGAGTAAATTGAGTTTCGTTATATTATAATAAAAACAGGTATGCAGATATTTATCGATGTTCGATTTAAGATAAATGGCATAAGATCTTATGTGAAAAATAAGATAACGAATTTAATTTTTTGTTATCAACGTCCACGATGGTTATTTGTAAATTATTTATAAGAAGGAATAAAATTCTTGTGAAAAAAAGCAATAAAGTTCGCATACGTGAATAATTTCGTGCAATTATTGGGACAAAATTTATAATCACAATTTTTTAAAACGGAAGATATTATTTTTCGGTTTGGAATTATTTAAAACAGTACTTTCACTTTGTTCTCATAAGAAGACACATTCTGCTGGTAAAAAAAGAAACTTATCTATTTAATTCCCGTTTATCATGTGTAACAAGAAAGAACAATTTAACAGTTTATCCGTTGAAGGTGAAGTTAAGAAAGAGTAGATCCGTTCATTAACAATTCGTAAAAGTTTTCAGGAGGAGAGAAGAAAAGTTTCTATTGATTTATCGAGGTGGTCCGAGGCCGTCGGTCGTTTGGTTGGTTAGTTGGTTTGTTGGTTCGTTGGTTGGTTGGTTGGTTGGTTGGTTGGTTAGTTGGTAACGTCTGCGTGAGCATAAGGAAGACAAATGAGCAAAACCGAACAATCTTTTACTGAAAATAAAATCAAAATTAAACGTACGAACTGTTCATACTCCCATTTATCATGATTATTCTTACAAATCAGAAATCAAGGTATACCTTGAACTAATGTAAGAGTAAAACAACTCTAACACCAATATTGATTTACCTGGAAAGTTAATGCCGATTTATAAATAGACGAATATTTAATGAAACTAATTAAATTTAAAATTACTACAGGTTTTTTATACAACCTTGTATTATTAAAATGTTAGGTTTATGCAGTATACTGATTTTTAAATAGGTCGATATATTAAAAAAAAAAAAAAACTAATTTACGCGAGAAATTATTTAACAATACTCGATGGTAAAATTAAATTTATTCAAATCAAGATAATATGCATCAAATATTAATAATATAATATAAAATAAATAATATAATTTATTATATTATTTAAATTCGACTTATTGTTGATAATATTTGTGAACAAAATAAAAAGAATAAACATCATGATACTCTTTTTCTCTTTCTTTTTCAATTTATTTTTAGGTACGTTAAATCCTAAGTGAAATTCGTTGACTCAAAGCAATATCGATCGTTGTAGCTCCTACATCGTACATCGATGTAATCACAACGAGGAGTTACATCGATGTGGAAAACGAAGTAGCGTCTCCACGCTAACGTGAAAATGAGCTTTTCCCTTCAGTTTACCCCTCCTTGAAAAGACGTTCGCGGTGAAGATAATAGCAGTGTCATTCGTCCCTCTCTCACACATACACTCTTTCACATAATCAAACTTTCTATACCAATACACGAAACACATTTAGACACCCTATACAAATACACGCATACATTTATTCGTCCAATGGGGAGGCTCAGGAAACGTTGGGAAGCCAGTGGTGATGTTGGAGAGATATGGTAGGATTTAGGGATGGGGGAGAAGGAAAGAGGGTGGGGTGGGGTTGAAGGGTAGAGGATATCGCTGTCGTTGTTGGGAAATCGGCCGGAAAATGGGAAAGCCAGGAGACTGCTGACAAATGGTTGATCGCACCCAGCGTGAGAGGCACTTGGTTTCGTAGCGACGGCGCTGCGAGCTACTGGAAGATAGGAGGGGAGAGGGGATGGGACGTTTATGTTCAAGGGTGGAGGGTTGAATCTCGTCCGGTCATTGGACGGAAGAGCGAAGCTTGCGCAAACGGAAAACTCGGAACTTTGTGAATGACACCAAAATATATCCTCGACTATCCTTTCCTACCATTATTTCATTCCTTTTCATTTTTTATTTTCTATGGCGGACTAGTCCAACTCGTTTACCACCATGAATTATCACATTTAATATTATTAGTTGAATTGTATAAAATATTAAATTATAAAGTAACAGTTCTTCGTATTGTTAATATTTTGAAGATAATATTTAAAAAATGAATATCAAGTGTGTACTAAAATTTGTCAACGTTCAATTTTATCGGCGGGTCAATAGTTTCATATTTTTTTTTTCAATTTTTTAAATGTGTAAATATTTCTTAAATATATCTTTCGTATGATTTTAAAACTTTGTCCCAAGTTAATTTAGATGTTAAATTAAACAGTTTGGATTTCGAAGGACAGAAGTAATTAGCTCCAAATTTTAATTGATTAAAATTTTTGTTTGCGAACCACAAATATGACATCCCTTGTTATATGATTCTTATCTTTTACATATAAAATATTTGTGACAACGGCCCAGCTACGTTTGATTACACATCAGATCTTTAAAGATCAAACTACGTGGACACGGTTAGTAAAATGGGGATGGTGTAATCCCATTCGGGGGTAACAAAAAACCATATATTAATGTCTCTAGAGAGACAATAATAAAGATACGACTACTTTGATAATATTAAATAAGCGTGTGTTAGTATTAAATAAGGTGTTTGAAATGAAGTAGAACTCTAAACTCGTAAAAGGAGCAGAAGTAAAAAAAGGACCCAATATTTGATATTGGAAACTCATATAATAGGATATTTTTGACGAATTATGTTTTCTCTTAGTTATTGTTACACTTTGTCCCAGTTAATTGAAGTTTTAAACTAAACAATTTGGATTCCGAGTACCGAGGCATTTTCGGATCGTAAAGTAGAGTTATCGTGACTAAGCGCGATTATCGTCGTCCCTTCACGCACTCATACACAACCATACTCTGAAAAATAAGAGAGAGCAAAGGGAGTACTTCGTAAAGAGGTCTCGCGAGGAGTGAATATCCTTTAGTTTTGTAATATTCGCCATGTTCGAGTAAGATAGCGTGCACCTTTGTACATCGGTATTTGCCGATCGGTTAAAGTAGTATTATTGCAAAAACGGGGATGGAATCATCTCTCCGAGTGTTTTAAAGATCGAGAACTGAAACTCGAGAACAGTAGCACGACTCTTGCAACTTAATTGTAATTTCGTTGAATTCTCGTTACCAGAAAAGAAATATTATATCGAAGGAGAACGGATAATCGTTGCCTCCGGCTTCCGAGCATTCACTTTTTCGACAATTCCCTCCTCTCCCCTCTCTCTCTCCCCTTCTCTTCCTCGACCTTCCCTACCCCTTCCTCCCTATTTCTTGCAAGAAGATGATTATTATAATTTTCAAGAGTAGTTGTATTTTTCTTTATCTCGATTGGACGTTCGAGAACAACGTTTTCGTTAAAAGGTAATCGAATTTTCAACTTTAAATTGGATCGACGCGCGTTTAATTGAAAATTGACGCAAATTGATTTTATTATTTATTTTCGTAACGGTCAAATGTATATAATTGTACAATTAATTTTTATTCAATTTTGTATTACATTAATTCTCTGTTATAATTACTGATCATTTTTTTGTTTATTTTCGTAATGACGATGGAAGAAAATAGAAAAGAAATTCTTTATATTTTAGGAGAGATTTTTAAGTGAAAAAGTGTGGCAATCGTAAAAAGTTTGATATCGTAGAAAATACGGTCGCAAAATATCTGAGATTTTATTAGGCGAACATGAAACTTTTTTACCGTCTCGCGATACTATAAATCGGTCCATTTATTTTATGCAGGCTTATAGGTTTCTTCCTTCTCGCCATTGTCGTGAAACCTCAAGAAAACTCTCCTTTGACTTTTGGAAGCCACGTTGCTTCTTACAGGGGAAGTTAAAAAGAAAGAGGGAGAGAGAGAGAGAGAAAGAGAGACAGGGAAAGATTAGATAGTTATAGATCATGACAGGAAGCATAACCTTCGAGTATGGCGGCCTTTCAAGTATGGCTGACGTAAAGATTTTTTTTTTTCATTTATTTTTTATTTTTATATAAAATCTACGTGAATTTTTGTACGAATAGAGTTGATTAAATAATTCATGTTGGATTTTTTAATATTAACAAAAATTAAAAGAAATTCCATTTTCAAACAATATATATTATATTCTTCAATTGAGAAGTGATTATTTATATAAATATAAAATACATAAACACCATTATCAACAAAATATTATATTCTACTTTCAATAATTGAAATGTGAAAAGCGAGTAAAAACTGCGAGACATCGTTTTTATAAATTATCTCAAATAAAAGATACTGTCATTAATTATAAAAAATTATTTAAACAAAAATCTATGGATATTAATGAAATAATTGAAAGAAGCTATTGATTTAGCCTTGTTTGAACAAAACCATCCAGCATCCTTTCTTCTTTCTCTCACGATGTCGAGAGTCAGTGCACGAAAAGCGATAAAACGGAAAATTGCTGGATTCCCGTGGAATAATTAAACGGCACCCCTCGTAAAACACTCCGGCATGGTCTCTCGTTTATTCTCTTCTTCTTCGTACGTTCGTTCGTAGAACGGTTGACTCCTTTTCGAACTTTCAGCCCCCTTTTCGAGTATTCGCGTACGCTCTCGTGAATCTTATGAGCGTCGCGAATCGATTACTTTACTTCTACGCGATACGATTAGCGTTACACACTTACACCCATACACACATACACATACATACACATGTAACTATGTATATACATAAAGACAACCCCTATAAAAGTATCGCGATTTTCACGATCTTTCATTAGGGGGATGAAAACAATGTGGATGCAGGATAATCGCGCGAAACGATTTGCTCTCTTCACGGCAGATTAACTCAGCAATCTGTTGTTGACCGAAAGAAGAAACGGGGGATACGAGAGGAAGAGAATCAGCGTAGGTGCCGAATAACACGGAAAATTGACTCTAATCTAATGTGAAACACGTTGATGGAATATCTCCCGAGATTGATTTTTATTGTCTAATGATCTAATCGATCTATAGAAATTTATTATCTTCGTTAGATATTTTTATATAAATCAAGTTTTAATAAGAATTAATCAGATTATTATTTTTATTATTTTATTTAATTATTTTTGTATTTATCAATCTTACTGAATTTTGGAATAAATCTCATTCTTGTTTACACATTATATTAATTAATTAGAATTTGGGTAAATGTTTAACATCGAATAAAAATATTACAATAATATTTCATCAAATCAGCCAGAACTTAATTTATTAAATAAAATTATTTTTCTCATATTAAAAATAATCGAATAAAATAATTGAGATTCTATTAATTAATTGGGTAGAAAAGAAAATAGATCTTCGTGCTATGCTGTTATTCTATTCAAAGTTCTAATTACGAGATAATTAATTAACAGGAAGTTATATATTTTATTACAACAAATAAAGAAAAGTATTCAATCTCAAATAAAATGATTAATCTCATCGAATATAACCGAGTGTTTTATTTAATTAAACAAAAATGATTTCTAATGAAATATAATACATTTGTGAAATTTGTGAGATTTTTTTCAAAAATGTATTATAAGAAATTATTGGGGTAGGAAGGAATGGATCGATAAATCACGTTGTTATTCTGGACGAAAATATTATGAAAAGTTGTAATCGCGAAGGAGACGAGTGTGGGCAGGAAGGTTCTTTTTTTTTTTTCTTTGACTACAAATGATAAACAGAAGTGTCCTATCTCGCGAAGGAGGCTTCTGCTTCGAATCAACCGGCAGACAGGCTGCGTTACGTATACGGTCGGCACGTTTGAGGAACTTATCTCATATTCCTCTCTTTCGGCTTCTCTTCCTTCCTCGGGCAGTCGTTTCTGTCGGCCGTTAATCTGTTCGCCGCGAGCTAGCTCCATTCACGCGTCCAATTTAGTCGTCAATGATGCAAATGAAGCACCTTGACTCTTAAACGATAACCACGCGAGTGCCTTTTGCCATATTCTCTCTTTCTCTCTTTTCTCTTTTTCTCTTTTTCTCTTTTCTCTTTCAATGTCTTCTTTCTGTTACTTGTTTTCTAACTCATACAAGGAGCTTAGAAAGAATCTGGTTATTAATCTTCAGAATTGTAACTCATTTCTATTTTCAAATTGGTAGGATGCAAAATGATGAAGATGCAATAAGTTGTTTAAAAGAACAACTCGGAAATGTTATTAAATATATTTAGAAATATTGAACTCTGTTCTTTCCCGTTCATTTGCTAAATAACGAGTTTAAAGGATTTGATTATTAATCTTGATAATTGTAATTCTCGTACTATGTTTCTTTCTATTGTAACGAGTTAGAACGATTTATAAAAATATAATCTAAAATATAATTAAATATATTTATTATTAGTTTATTTAAAAATAGATTATTTTTGCCGATGATTTTATAAACTCTCTAAAAAAATGCATAATATATACCATTGAAGAATTGAATATAATTTAGATATAATTAAGACATTGAAGAGAAATAAAATCAGTATCTAGTATAAATCATTAATTATCATTAAAAAGTGTTTCCAAAATAGTAATTCATGTTTCGAAAATAAGGAGATGCGTGATAGAACGTTAAGAACATTTTGGGATTTCGAAAGAGCCGTCGTTTATGCGATGATTTAGACAAGTAAGATTTTGTTGGCACGTTTCTACGAAATATCTCGTCTTCTTGGAACGTAAGAAAAATCATTAGAAAGATCGTAATTTGTGGGACGTTGGGGACATAAACGAATCATTTATCGGTGAATGCGATACAACCATCGGTTGGATCGTTAAGGAGAAAACGTTAGTATTTCACTGAAAGTGTTGGCTAAGTTCCAGCAACGAAGAAGCCATTACCTAATTACCCGTACTGCTTTATGGACACTTACATGTCGGTTTCTGTCAACTGCTCGTAGAAAAGGGGACGAGTGGGTGAGGATAAAGAAAAGAAATGGAATTTCTGTTCTGTCCAAGATGAGAATCCTCGTATCATTCTCGTTAAATCTTAGAAAAGCTACTGTGCTTTATTCGTACATCCAAGAACTCGTGTCTTTCGACTTAATCGAATTTTCTTATTTTTCAAACTGTCCCTCTCCAGTGAAAAATAATTGCACAAAATCGGTGAATATATCGAGAACGTTTTATTTTTTTATATAATTTTTAACATCTCGATCTCCTTTGATGAAAAATTCTTTAATTAGAAGTTATTTTTCTAAATAAATATCATTAATTTTATATTTTTATATTTATAGAAAGATTCGTAGATTTTGAATTATTATCTTCAATTATAGTGACTAGAGATTGAATGAATATATGTTGGTAAGATAAAAAGTAAGATTTCTATCGTAGTAGTAGTAGTAGTTACGCGTGTGTGTATCGCAGGTTCTCCAACAAACGTTTCAACTAACATTCCTCGCAAGCCCAAAGGAATGAAGTCGTTTGCACACCCTTTCTCTCCTTCATCTTTCTCTCTCTCTTTCTCTCTCTCTCTCTCTCTCTCTCTCTTTATTCGTCTGCTCAGAGAAGAAGAGAGATTTGTAGGCCGAGGATGAGGCCGTACGTGAGATAATATTTTCATTTCATGGAAGCGCATGAATGCAGGCGAAAAGGCGTAAATGGAAGCAGTTTTTTTTTTCCTTCTCCATTCGGCCTTTTTTCTTTTTTTTTTTCTTTTCTACATCGTTGGATCAGTGAACGAAAGAGAACGAGAAAGAAAAAAAGAGAGAGAGAGAGGGAATATATACAACACCACCAGGCATAGCGATTGGTCGCGGTATCGTCCAGCCCCCGCGTGTGTTGTTCACCACGATTTTCGACAAAGCGTTCGTTCGTCCGGAAATAAGCACCTGCTGGATACACGGTTAACGCGATTTTGTACGAAACATAGAATTGAACTTGGTGGTAGTTCACAATGGTGTTTCAAATGAATTCGAAACCCCTCGTAAACGAATCAATGTTGGAGAGAATGAGACAGGAATATACGAAAAAAGAAAGACAAAAAAAAATTAGGAAAAGAATGAAAGAAAATTTTAAACAAGGTAAAACCAATTGTAATTTTTAGTTCAGTACATCTATTTGTATATATCTTTTTTTTTATTTTAATAAATATATTATACAATATTAATGGGCATATAGATAATATTATAATTGTATATAATTATTATAAAAATTAAATTACCCTACAATTTAATATATTTATTAATCATCTACTTGCATGACATTTTAGATGTATGATACGGTGCATACGTAAATAACACGTGCATATTATTTGTTATTTTAATAAATAGTCTATATAACATAATATCATTAATTTTTAATTATTATAATAAATCAACTATATATATATAATTACAATAGAGAATTATATATTATCATTTACCCGCATGTTTAAATCAATAATGTGTAGTATACATAAATAATACCATTTACTCTAATTTACATATAAATTCAGAAAAAAAAATATATATATGTCCTTTTCCTTCTAAAAAAGGACTTATAGACAGGACGGTGATTCGTCAAGCATAGATCGACATAGAAAAGAAGAATATTGACCGATTAGTCAAACAATTCGTAACGCAAACGAACTCAAATGAAATATCATTTGATCATTCGAGAGGAAAACGTACGCGTGCGTTTATCTACCTGCTAATATAGAATAGAAAGAAAAAAGGGGACTAAGAGGGTGGTAGACGGGGGACGGTGATTTGGATTAGAATTGGGTTTAGGGGTGACGCGCTTTTCCATTAACTTCTTCTTCTTCTTCCTATTTTTGTCTTTTTTATTTTGTTGCTTTTATTTTCCTTTTCTCTCGTTCCCAACGAACCTTTTCAACATGGGCGGCCACTTTTGGGAGTTTAATCGGACGGAAACGCGTAACTCCCCGCAATAGCTCCGGGCTAAGATTCGAATCGTGTTTCGATCGAGCACTTGCTTGCTTGCTTGCTTGCTCGCTTGCTTGCTTGCTTGAACGCTTGCAACCTGCCTTCTCTTTTCGTACGATCTACGATCTCAAGCGATAAAGTGCGATCTTTTGCCATCTCTTACCACAGACACGAACACATTTTGGTTTTGTGTTAGGTTCGGTTTATGTAGAATCTTTGGGGAAAGTGGTGGTGTAAAGTGGAGGTGCATCGGCTGATGTTGTTCGATATATCGGCTTGTAACGTGACGAGAATTATGTATGAAATCGATCAACTTTTATTTTTCATGTCTTTTATGTTTTCTCATTTTCTTTTCTGTTTATTTTTTTTTTTTTTCTATATATATTTATATATATTTTTATTTTATTTTTTAATGCATCGATAAATTTGACCCACTCGATCTATCTCCGTTTTCATGGTAAATTGTTGGTTGGAAAAAGTTCTGTAATTGCATATATTTACGATATTATTTATGTTAGGGGGTAAACGATTTAAATAAATAATTCTGTTCTATAATTGTACGATAGGATATAGTATAATTGTTAGGTGTATGAATATTTTAAAATGTTAGGACACTCAATCGCGTTATATTTTTCGATCATTTTATCAGATATTAATGCGAATAATGATATGGTGTTTATTATTAATAATTACTTTACGGAAATAATTATCACGTAGTTACAACAAATTGATACACGCTATCTATCTTTTTGTTCATAATTATATTATGACTATAGTTACAGATAATATCATACGTTCGAGTATGAATTTATATAATTTAAATTCTTGACGATGAATATATTTTTTTCTTTAAAATATATATTTATATATATATTATATATTATATATCTTTAATTTTAATCCAATTATTTGAATAATAATAATTATTATTCATATTCTTAGAGATGTTCAATACGGGAAGGTTACGCAAAGTGTATTATAATTTTCAAGAATATGAATCGATAAACGCAGGAAGTAGACGTTCATTTGAACACTTAATATGAGAATTCACATACGTATATACATAAATATATATATGTACGAACACATACACATTTATTCAGGATATTTTAAAAGAAACTTACAACAATTTAAACGTTTGCTACTTACGCGTCGCATGTACAATTACCTGCTACTTATGTACTAACGGGCTCGCGTTAAGTAGTCGACGAGGATCTCACGGGATAAAACGGCTTAAACTCGTTGCGTTTCCAGATCGACTCCGTTATTATCCGTGAAAGAGGGAAAGAAAGAAAGAGAAAGAAGAAAATGTTGCACCGAAGGCGATAAAGGTGTTCTCATAAGAGTCTCCGCTTTTTGTTACCGCAACCTTGAAATGCATTGCTGTTCGATGTTGATGGTCTTGCGAAAACGTAACATTACGATCAGCACTGGGATCAAAGAGAAACCACGCGATTCAAAAATCTCCGAGAGACTGACGTTAACTGGACGATTATCTTACAAATCCCTCCAACCCCCTTCTCCCCACTACCACGCTCCAATTTTTTAGTTTTTGTTCTTGTAATATTTCCACGAAATACCACTAATATTATTCAATAATAATCCATAACTTTCTTCGATAATTTTTCGATAATAGATTTAGACAATCTGACATATTCTGGGAAGCTTTGCAATTAGTTTTACGAGAATTTCTAATCGAATATTTTTTCGTGGTTCTCATATAACAAAAATATCCCATTTGAAGAGAATTTACCTTAAACTGGGTGTACAAATTATTCCAATAATACTATGAACATAACAAAGTACTGAAATTTTTTAAAACGTCATTTAACTTGTTAATGTTTGATATAACAACATCGATAAATTGTTTTAAAATTGATCAGTTAATTAGATTTTTATGGAAATTTGCAAAAAGAATCGAAAATTTTGGGCCATTAAACAGAAGATAATTGTTTTATTTCTGATAAATCATTGACTGGCATGTTTGATCATAGTTACAAGATGAAAATAGATTCCACATAACGTCATCTGATTTTCGAACCCTCTCTCTTACACATATAACTTAGGCTACCTCATGATCTAACACCCTAGTCGTGCTACGAATTACAGGGATTGAGATTTAATCTAGTGGAAAGGGAAGTAAAGGGAAATCTATTTAGCCACGGTACGCACAGGTGGTGACGTTTGAAGCACACGAATCAATGCTTAGATCTTAATGCGTTTTCCTCGTACATTCATTTGCATCATCGAACTATCATTTTCCACACACAAAGTTTACACCTATTTCAAAAGGAAATAATATTTAAAAAAATACAAAAAAAGGAAGAAAAAGGTCTTGCTTTTATCAAGCAAAGGGATAATTATTACTTTTTTGTTTTTTTCTTTCTTTATTCCTTTTTATGAGCAATAAAAAAAAATATATATATTCGATAATTACGAAGTAGGATGGAATAATAATTTAATGTTAAATTTATACTTGGTAAAAAAAAAAAGGGTGTTTCATTAACCATTTTCCATCTCTATCTTGTTATTCCTTCCTCTTTCTCTTTTATTAAAGTTCGTTGAAAGACGTAGAGTAGGAACATAACGTTAATAATTTTCAACGATGCCATGGGCACCGATTATCCCCGTTCGATAACTACTACCACCGAACCTAATCATCACTAGGCATCGTGTTCGGACGATCACCAGGAACCAAAGGAATCGTCGCTGTGGTGACCCCCATGCTATGCCTTATCCATAACGCGTACTCTTGATCCTTCCGCGTGATACATCGTCGGTACTTAACCGTACTTACAGCTTAAAGTGCAATAAAGGGAAATGGCGAATAAGGGGAAGCAATAACGATCGCACCATGGCATCATTCGCTGCTACTTTTTTCCCCCTTTTCTTTTTTCCTTTTTTTTTTTTTTTTTCTTTAAAGACTCGGGAAGTCATCGAATCAAATTAACATTTTATTTCTTTTTTATTTTATCTCAAAATAAATATGAAAATATATATTGTGTTAAATGTATCTTTCTAATATTTCAAACATAAAGTACTTTACTCATATGGGAACTATAGTTTTTACATGTAAATTTTTATTGTCATCATTTTGATATCTTCTTTCAATCAATTTTTACCATAAGAAATTCTTCTTCAAAGTATGTTATAATCTTTATCTTGTATCATGTTCTGATCTCTTATAATTGTATCTTCTTTTTTTTCTGTACTAATGGGTTCATCCCGTAAAATAAATAAATATTTATATATATATAAGTATATGTCATTTGAAAAGATCACGCTTTCAATTTTGTTGTTGTTTTAATTCAATAAGCATTGCAAATAAAAATGCATCTTATTGCTAGACAAAAAATATTTTAAAGCATAAATATATATGCGTGATAAGAAATAATTTAAAAAATACCAAACGGAGTTATATGAAAATTCTTCGTTCGTCAGAAAGTTATCCTTTCATAGGAATGCATTTTCTAATGAGATGAAATCGATTAGATATAGCGTGATCGATAGACGTGCGTGCAATAAAGTAGACACTAGAGATCAAAAGACGCGTGATAATTCTTAAAAAAGAAAAAAAAAAACCTATAATTAATAACCATCCTCTATCTTATTATTTTTTCTCTTCTCTGATATTTATTTTTTTTCTCTCTCTCTCTCCTATTGTTTTTTAAAATTAATTTTTAAATAAAACAAAAACAGCGTGGAGTTGTTGGCCGTTAAATTACGACGCATTTATTTCGACAGGAGATTTTAACGCGATTTTTATCGCATCGACGTGGCAGAGCTTAACGGTAATTAATCCTTGCGTATTTCTGTCGTAATAAGTAAGAAACGAATATACGCGCGTTATTGCATCCGACGGAATATTAAACTGTACGTTTATCCTACTGTTAATATTACTTTCAAGTTCTGCTGTGCGTGGGCACAGAAAGTAGCTAACCGTGAGATAGGCGAGATAAGCAAGTAAGCAAGCAAGCAAACATCGATGTAATCTCGTTTCTCATTCCTTATTGTTAGATTTATTAACATATCATTATCATCAAAGTTCATCAACCAAATCGTATTAACTTAATAACATCGCGATGAACTATCATCAACTAACTTCGTTATTTTTTTTTTTGTCATCGTTAAAACCCATTCAAATCTCTCGTCAAAAATTTATCGATAAATTTTATACGGTGTACCGGCGTTAATCGATAATTATCATATATTATTCAAATATTCTTTATCACGAAAGTTCATCAAATGAAATCGTATTAACATCGTGAAAAAAAAAAAATATCATCTTTCGATTCGATTATTTTGTTTATCGGTAGGAACAGCATTCGAATCTACCGCCAAAAATTTATCGATTAGTTCTATGCAATGTATTACGTAAAATCAGGAATTATTAATTGATCAGTATTTTAAATGGAGATAAATGATTTAAAATATAAAAATATTTGATTCGAAAAAGTGTACAGTTTATGCACAAAAATGGATCCTTATGAAATGAAAAAAAAATGGACGGGAGGTGAGAGTGGGGGAAGAGGACTGGGAGTGAGTGTAGAGGGGTAGAAGGTAGGGGATGAAAGTAAAGGAAAAGTTGTTGATTTATTTGAACGAGTCCAACGTGGCGTATCTACTTTATCGAGCGCTTAATTTATATAGCAGATATACCACGTGACATGTTGCGGAATGTCGATCCCTCTCGCGTTCTTCGTACATGGCGGGATGGAATTCGCGCGATGTATCCCAGTCATTCTCTCCATTAAATTACACGGAAACGGCTCTTCGCGCAATTACGCGGACATTGCGTTTCGATGAGACTCGCTTTATTCGTCGCGAAAGGATCCACGTTGAGTTCATCTTCCTTCTCATCCTCATCCTCAACCTCATCTTCATTTTTCTCCTCCTCTTCCTCATCTTCATCCTCATCCTTCTCATTTTCCTCCTCCACTTCGACATAATCGTTGTTGTTATTCCCGACGTTTAACGTCGATAAACGTCTCCGAAGGAAAAAAAGATAATGGTAAAGATAAAGGGAAATAAAAGATACGAGAATAACGAGAAGTGTTTTCAAATCGAACCTTTAGCAACGCTGCACCTATTACCAATACGAAATTCTCTAACGCGTATGTAAAGTTGAATTTAAAATGTAAAATTATAACCAATCTAAACGTATATAACTGCAAAATTTTGTATACGGAAAAAGAGTTAAGATAAAATGAGTTAAATATTAAAGAAAAATGTCTCTTTCTCGTTAGAGTGTCGTCATTTGGTAAATAACCGTGAGACAATACGGACGTTTAATGGATAAATCATTTTCTACACTTCAATCTCTTCAATTCGACATTTACCCGAGGTTTAACCAAACCAAATTACCGGCTCTCCCTCTCTTTCTATCTTTATCTACATTTTAATTATTAATCATAATTGAGATTATTTGTGAGATAATTTTATGACAGAAAAATAATGTTTTATTTATATTATATAATTTTTATAAATATTCAATTTTTTGTATTGATCGAAAATTTCATTATATTTTATTATCGTTCAGTGATCAATTTTCTTTTTCATTATTTCCCATTACACAAATATTATTTCAAAACATTTTATTCTTAATATTTTCTTACACTTAAATGTTTTCTTTTTTTTATCCTTGAAATATTTTTTTTTATTATTGATTATATGCAACTATTCTTATTTTCTTAATTCTTTTATCGAATAGATTTGTTGTTGTTTTATTCATCGAAACGATTAATCGAATTGCCATTCTAAAAGACTCGGTGAAATAGTATCGTCATCGTCTTCGGTGATCGCACACGCGATCTTTGTAGTAGTACGTCTCGCAGGAAGTTATACTTGCAGTCGATTTTGACTAATGCCTGTTAGCACAGCTGCTTTTGGATTTCGTTTTGTCATGGATGGATTACCAAATCGGCGAGGAAATTTGTATCCGTGTTTGGTAACGAAGCCAGGTTTTTAATCCACCCTTCTCCTTCCTTCTTTCCTTACCCTGAGTCCTGTTTCGGCTCGATCACGCTTTAACGCGCTCGTGCACGGATACACATCGGCAAAACCGAAACATAATCCTTTATTTTCATAATGAATCAGGGGATTTAAGATAATCCGTAACGAACATCAATCCTCTGTTACAACTATTTACGAATTAGATGTATCTCTTATTTCGATTAGGAAATGTCGATAGATTTTACAATAATTATAATGTTTCATTAGCATAAATAGAAATTAATAATCATTTTATTGTTAGAAAAATATTATACACAGATATACGAGATCGATTAAATTTTCAAATACACCTAATTGCACTAGAATTATGGATTTACGCTAAACCCTCATTTTCATTATAAGATCGAGGAAATACTTATGTGGAACTATCTTATAAAATAATAATAGTTGGATCCTTGTATTATGCTGAAACTCGGAAAATTTCATACCTAAACCGTTTATCTAAATCATCACGAAAACAGCTGTGCGGCAGAGCTCGAGTGTCTGAATTTTAAACACGATATCTTATAACTTAGGGTAAGATAATACGTTCCCGATTAAGAATCAAACTCCTGATGTTCATGTTCGATTTATAATTTTCATCACTAGTCAGACCCGTAAAAATAGTGAAAGGGATTAACAAAACAAGTATCTCTCTTAATATACACATAAAAAAGAAAAAAAGAACCTAAACATTCGAGAAACATAACTAGCAAATAATTCCAGTGCACGTAGTACGTGAACTCGTACGGATGACAATTTATCTCGTGTTCATTTTTATTTTTTGTTCTTCTTTCTAATTTCATTATTCCGTAACCTGAATTAAAGTTCGAAGAGAGAGAGAGAGAGAGAGAGAAGTTAGCGAAAATGATTTTACGAGTTCAGCCGGATGACGGTGGATGGATTATTTGATGGTTGATGAGATCGTAGTGGCAAGAGAGAACGGTGATTCGTCGGCCGTTAATCGTGCCTGTCCGTTCTCAACGTGGAAGATCGGGAAGGTCGTATCATTACCGTCGACGATTAGACTTCCTTTAACTTTACGCGAGTTCAGAGAGAGAAAAAGAGAGAGAGAGCGGGAGAGAGAGAGAGAGAGAGGTGGAAAGATGGAGAGGGAGAAGGAATGGAGTAAGGGAAGGATTGAGGGGGGGAAGTGGTGGAAGGATAAGGCATTAGACGGTTGCTAATTAGACTGCACCGCTTGTCGTGCATCGCCGACTGCAGCTACCGTCCGCTGGAGACCCGGCAAAAATAAACGGGTAAGAAAGAGGTAAAGAGAAGAAATAAAAGAAGAAAGACAGCAGCAGCAGCAGCAGCAGCAAAAGAAGAGGAGGAAGGAGAAGACGAAGAAGAAGAAGTAGAAGAAGTAGGAGGAGTAACAGCATAACAGCAAAGACGACCATCCGTATTTTGCTCGACAGTTTTGTCATGTGTGTCGAGACTCGTCGTGTAAGTGATTTACGACAAATTGAGATCCTTTGAAACGGAGCCTTGCATTATCGAGCCGACTAACGGGGATCGAATAACGAACCTAATCATTTTCCTACCATACGATACAATTTTAATCTAATTTATTTTATATACAATATATATATTTAATCTTTCTATTTATTTGATTGGTATTTTATACAAAATATGGTTTTTATTATAATACAATCGTATAATTTTACTTTAATTATTCTTACAATTAGAATTATTTTAAATTGATTGTTTATAATATTTGTAATTCGTCTAAAATATTATTAGGAATGTTTTATGACAATTTTCTTACAAATATCGGTAGAATATAATAGCGATCTTTATTTTATGGCTATCATGAATATTAGAAAAATCTTTAGATTGATTTAGATTTAGAAAAGAGGAAAAGGGAACAACGCACATGAGTCTATAAAAATGTGACAAAAACTTCCGGTTGTCCTGAACATCCTTTTCTTTCTTTCTTTCTTTCTTTCCTCCTCAACTTGACTGCTGTTTTTTATCCGTTTCCCAGTTTTTTTTTCTTCCCTTTTGCGGAGGCAATTAATTCGAAGGTGGCTCGAAACGTTCGGCAAGGAACAAAGGTGTGCTCGGGAACGATCGGGAACAATCGAAAAGGAAATTAAGAATCCGTAGCGAGGTGGTCGTTCTCTTTCATTGTCTCTCTCTCTCTCTCTCTCTCTCTCTCTTTCTTTTTCTTTTTTTTTCTCTAATAGGAGTAGAAGTGAAAGAAAAGGAATTTTTTTTTTATTCGACCTTTCGTGATGCTCGAGTACTTTCTTACCCCATTAGCTTCTGGTTCGCGCGCTGTCATCCTGTTTCCATCGTTTTCCCTTTTTCCACTTAACGCTCTTCCTTGATAGAAACAAAAAAAAAAATGTAAAAAATACGATAAAACGGAAAAATGAAGGAAAGAGAAAGAAAGAATAAAAGAGAGATAAGTATATAAGTAAGTACTCAGGGCAGTTGGCGCGCGAGCACACGAAGAACGGAAGAGAAGAAGAAGAGAAGAAGAAGAGTGGAGAGGAGCAGAGAGGAGAGGATATAAAAGGAAAGAGAAAAACTTAAAAACCAGCTTGACGACGTGATTACGAGTCTCCATCATCCGACAAGAATTTGTTCAATCTTCGAGATCATCTTTGACTATAACTTCCAATACTTATTTCTTCCCATTTTCCTGATTTACTATTAATCGATTATCCTACGATAGTCTTATTTCGTGATAACATTTTTTAATTGCTACTAAAAATTCTATTTTCTCTTTTAGTTTTTTTTTTTACCATTATTTCTATTATTAGAAAAGGTTTATTTATTATACGAAAATTAGAAATTACGATTTTGTTCATAAACAATTGGGAAAAAAAAAGTAGAATTTTAGATGAATTTTTTAATTGACAAATTTAAATATCAGAGAACGGGCAAAATTTTTCTGGATAGAACTTTTACAAATGAAATACACTTTTTAAGCTAATTTTCTTTCAACTCACAATCAGATTACAAAATTGCAAACTAGGTTAAGTTGAAACTTTTAATTAAAGTATTTAGTTTTTTTTATCTTCTCCAATTAGATTAACAATTTTTAGGAAAAGACATTACATGGTTTCTCGTATAATTCTTTTTTAAATTCATTCCTTATTCTACTTGTTATTTTTTAAATGGATATTACAAAAAAGCATTGATTCGTCAAAGTTTACTCGACTCGAAAAATGTATGAAATCGAGTTAAGATCGAACGAATCGAATGAAATGAAAAGCGAAACGTCCCGTTTATTGCCGCTTGTCTCCTCCTGTCAAAGGTTAACAGGTTCACAATGACGACAACGTCATCGTATCGATACTCCGACGGGATAACTTCATGCTACTACAAAATCTTCTGAATCCTTTCACCAAGCAAACCCCACTCCTTCGTCTTCTCTGTTTTTATTCCCACAAAAGAAAGAGGGATAACACAAAACAAAAATTGTCTTCGTAGATAAAAAAAAAATAACCATTTCAACGTAATTATATTTTCTTTTATATAAAAATTATAATTTCATCGTCATTAGTTGTGCAGAAAAAAATAATAATTAACATTAATACATTCTAATATACTCGACATAAAATTCCACAATTGACTTACGTTAAAAATCGAATACGATAAAAACATATTCTTCATTGATCGATAATAGAATAGTCTCATATTTAATAATCCTTGTGTGTCTTCTTCACAAGCAAAAGTAAAAAAAAAAAATAACAAAGGAAAAAAATAGAAAAAAATCGATATAAAAGATATGAATTATTGAAGGTCTTAGCATTATGTTCAAACGGTAATCAAACGTGTTCACGATATAATCGATTCGGTTCTAATGGTATACCTGTATTCGTATGGAATAATAGGAGATGTTTTCAATCGTTTCGATAAAGAACTACCAATCGATTTGCATGGAAAATAAAGAAAGAGATAGAAAGAAATAAAATAACAGGACGAAGACAAAAGGGAAAATAAAAGATGGGAGAATATCGAAAAGGAACGCCCAACGCTTTCGAATCGTTCATTGATGTCGATTAGTGACACGTAAGAGTGAAATCGTTCCAAGAGGGTTGCTTTTTCCTTATTTTTTGTACTTTTCTGTATATTTACTGTGTCTACGTTTCATGTAGATACTTATCGTTAACGTACATAACAACAAGATATACTTACATCTACGTATGTTTTACCATATATGTTTGTGTATGTATGTGTGTGTGTGAGTAGAAAGGGTACTCGCTACCGAGCATTACGTTTCATACGAATCCTCCCATTCCGAGCGGTTATTTCACGCTGATCGACTATAGAATTTACCTTAACGTTACGTTGTTTTCTCTACCTCCCCCTTTTCGTCCCACCCCTCTCTCTCACTCTCTTTCTTTTTCTCGTTTCTGACTATTCTCGAGGAGATAACCATTAAAGCATAGTAACGTGGAATGCTTGGAATTGTCCCTGCCAGGAACAAACGGTCCCCATTTAATGACATTTGCCATGTTTTCCGGATTATCACTGTTTCAGTTATGCGTGAAATTTGTCTCTTCGTACGTTTATTATATTTCCTGTTTCTTGTTTTTGATAAATGTACACAATTACTGTAAATCATATTTAGATATACATATATATAATATATGTTTCGTAAATGAATTATTTTGATAAATGTATAATTATGGTAAAGCGTAATAATATACTTCGTAAATGAATTTTTTTTTTAATGAATTCGTTATCGCAGTATATTTGTACAATATATTTATTTATCAGGATTGTTTTTATTTTTTGTGGAATGTTGATAAGTGTATCAGAGCTTATCTTTAAATATCTAGAAATATCTTTTTGTTGTATTTTAATATATGAAAGTATTTACCTTTAGGTGCACATTATATATTTATTATTATTATTATTATTATATATTTTTAATATATTTATTTAATAAGTAATTTAAATTATACCAGTTTACACACCTTCAAGATTTCATGCATCTTTATACCAAGTTGTATATACCTGGTATCTGTTATTTTTAATATTATTCTATTGAATTATTTATAATTAGTGGAGAAAGTTAAAGGAGCAAAATAAATAAAAAAACATTTAAAACAAATTGTTAATTACAAGCCAAACGATGGGTAGAGGTTTTTTATATTCTTTTATTAAAAGTAAAAGAAAATAATTATTACTTTAAACGATATTAAAAATCAACGTATTATATTTGTAAAATATTTCGCAGTAAAATAGTAGTCGACCTTTT
The DNA here is from genome assembly GCA_023678845.1 of Mischocyttarus mexicanus. NCBI lineage: Eukaryota > Metazoa > Arthropoda > Insecta > Hymenoptera > Vespidae > Mischocyttarus > Mischocyttarus mexicanus. Next base: position 4,740,784 of record JACGTP010000002.1, on the reverse strand, counting down.
CTTTGCTATCACAACCTTTCGATCGACATTTACGAACGACTAGAGAGAGGGAGAGAGAGAGAGAGAAAGAGAGGTAAAATAAAAAATTAAGAAAGTTATTGGAGAAGGCTGAAGTTCGTGTCTTTGAAGCCAAAGGGCGAAAACTATGAATAAGAGAGAGAATGAATGAGTAAAAGAGAGATAGAGAGATAGATAGATAGATAAATAGAGAGGAAAAAAGGGAGTTTTCAAGAGGCGGCAAACCGGGAGCGACAGGTGCTCGATTCATAGTGAAGAGAAAGAGTGGAAACGGTGAGAGTATCAATTTTCTGGGCCGACTGTTTCGTGTAATTAATACATCACGAAGGGAGGAAATTATTTTGTTCGGTACTCGTACACGCTCCTTCGTTTCTATCTATCTCTATCTATCTCTATCTATCTATCTATCTATGTATCTATCTATCTCTATCTATCTACCTAACTATGTTTCTCACTCTTTCTAATTCTCATTCTCGTTCGCTTTCAAAACGCCGCTCTATCATTTGTCTAGTCGATAGCCACCGCCCTTCGATGCACGTGACGCCACTTTTCGCCCTTCCCCTCTATTAGACATCTACCCTCCTTTTCTTTATTCCCTTTTTCTTCAATAATCTTGCCATTCTTAATCATTGAACTTTACATTTTACGATGAGCAATAGATAGTTCAATTAAAATAGATAAATACTTTCTCTTTTCTTTTTTTTTTGAATTATCGGAACGATATCTTTCTTAAATATTGTTTTAAAGGAACGTTTGTGCCCTATTACATTGCAAGAAACATGTGACGTAATAAGAGATAATTGATTTTCAAGAAAAATACATCGATTGTATTTTTAACAAATATTTTTAAATATTTTTTGTGAAAAGTTTTGTCTATTTAAATGAGCATATAATAAATTACTAGAAATAATTAATTATTCTAAAAGTAGCTTGCATTACTGAGACACCTACTTGTTAGAAAAAAAAATAAAAAAAACTGAGAAAAAAAATATCGAAAAAAAAAATAAGTGAAACCTTCTGGCACATTGTATTTTGAGATGAAGAGATAGAAGAGAGTTCTATTTTTTTTAAAATAATTTATTTCCTTGGGATCTTATTGTCACGTGACGTGTTATTATATTTCACATAATTTACAGTATGTTTAGATGAGGAATGTCAGAAATAGTTTAGGAAACTAAAGTCAGACTGAAACTAGAATCGATGACAGAAATGATTTTCCTCGAACGATCGTGTTACCTAACCCAACGCGCGAGAAAAGTACGAAAGGAATATTATACCCTAGGGACCTCGTGGTTGGTTTTGTCCGGAAGACCCCAAACTATTCTCGAGGAAAGCTTTGTTTCCTTTTACGTAAATGAGTCTGAGGAAAGGTTCAGGTTATTTGAGTGACTCTAAAATTATTACGAGCTAATATTCTTTATCCACGTGTGTTTTAATGATCAATTAACTGATGAAAGTATCTTTAATTACAATAATAAGTTTATTTAATTATTATTTTATTATCAACGCGTGAATAAATGTGTATATCTCTTAAAAAAAAATTAATTAGTAGAAAATAATTTTATTCAAACGCGTGTTTGTCTATTTTTGTCTCCAAATGAAATAAAATTAAATCAAATTTCACTTCGATAATACAATTTATTGAACAAAATATTATGGAAAATAATTCTAGTGAAATATAATAAAATATAAATGCATTAAAATAATCCTAAATCCTCAAAATATCGAACATTATGTAATGATTACTATACAATGGTAGATAATTATTTTTATTAAAATTTCAATTAAAATCTGTAACAATTGTAATAATGAAAGATTATTATTTTTTTATCTTATTGTACATTTGATATAAAGTATATTTAAATATTCCGAAGTAATAAACTTGTTTAAACGAATAAAGAACCACGTATACCAGAATCATAAGATTAGTTTTTTCGCTTGGGAATAAAGTAACGTTGACTCACACGCAAGTTTGACTCGAAGACCGAGAAGAGTAGCTTCTTGTAAAAGCGTGCATAGAGAAAGAAATAAGAAAGGCGTGGTGAAAGAAACGAAGGAAAAAAATGCTTAGTGTGGCTTCTAATTGCAGAAGTGACGACGCCGTAACTAATGACTGAGAGAAGACGTCCTGTCAGTAATGTTTTGCGTCGAGACGCTAGCATCTTCTTCTTTCTTTGCCAACTAACGTCGGAGAAACATTTCAACGTTTGACAATTTCAACACGAAAATTCAACTATATTTTATTCCTATTCATTTATTTTTCCTTTTTTCTTTCCTTCGAGCATTTTTATATCGTCGGTATTACAATTTTGAAAGTGTACGATTAATTTACGGAATATTCAAATCGGAGCTAGAAAACAAAGATTAGACAAAAAAATTAATAATTACGATAATAAGACTTAAATGGGCAATAATTATACTAAATTCTGATTTAAGAAATGAGGTTTTACAAAATATTCGTAGGATTTTATCATTCGAAAAAATAAATAATAACTTTATTTTGTTAACTGTAAAAAATTTAATCTGGTGGATTATAATATTTGTCGACTCGGTAATACCATTGCCATATTTAATTTGAACAAAAATAATCCAATAATTGGGTATAAAATCTCTCCAAATAAATAACTCTAAAAAAATAATTTAATAGCTCAAAAAATCGTCAAATATTTCAAATTCTTCTTCTTGTTATTATTATTATTAATATACTAATCTCTTAAATTTACAAAGAAGGCGTAGAATGATTTTTCTTATTGTTTCAAGTCGACACGTGCGCTAGGCAGCAATTTTCGAAAAACGACTCCCCGCGGGAATCTCTCTCATAGGAACGATAAAGGAAAATTACCGGAAGTCCACTCGAGAATACGACATAACCTTCGCGAAAATGAGCCTGTCCGCGCGAAACCTCGATTATTCTGTGTTCCCAGACATATATACGACCAACTTAAAACATATATATGCGTATGTGTGTATCTTTCTTTCTTTTTCTTTTTATCACCTAAGCTACCAACTTCGATTTAATACCCACACAGATTTTCCAACAATGAATTCTCAGGTTTTTTAAAGTAACTTCATACGTACATACACACACACATACATAAATGCATAAATACATACATAAATACTTAGATACAATCAACACATAATATACACATAACACTAGTTTTATTCGCATTGAATTATTAATGAGAACGAGCGTGTTTTATGAACCGATAATGCACTTAAATATACTTGACTTTACCCCCTTTAACAAATAGTAACACTCAATTTAATTTTTAATATTTTTCTTTCTATTTTTTTTTTTTCTATTAATATGAATTTTTTGACGTTGATACATAATGCGATGGGTAATATAGTAACGCGAAAGGCTTCTAAAGAGGTTTTCATTTAAAGTACTTGGGTATCAACACACGTTGGCTCGTTAATTTTCCTCGCGGTAAGTTCGTTAGAATCGGATTTCAAGGGGGACCAAAAGATCTGCTTGCTAAGAGAAAATAATCGCTTGGCGAAAACGCGAAGTAAAATTAGCCGTACAGGAAACAGAAAGGTAAAGAAACGAGAAAAAGAGACAGCAACAGCGACAGAGAGAGAGAGAAAGAGAGAGAGAGAGTGAGAAAGAGAGGGAGAGGGAGAAGGGAAAAAGGGCTAAGAGGGAAAGACTACGGAATTTCTCTCATAATTACGCTAATCAGCGGCACGTGAATCGAGCGGCTGTCTTTCGACGATTTCAAAGCCATGACAGAGAAAACGAGAAAGAGTAAAAAAGAGATAGGAAGAGAAGAGGGAGGGGGGGGAGAGAGAGAGAAATACGTAAAAAGGACGAGAGGCGCCGGAAATAGACACGCGAGAAACGCTAAAAGGGGTCGCACCACGAGAAAGACTGAATAATTCGTAAAAGATCTTTTCTCTTTCATTCTCTCCTACCTCCCTACCCCTCTCTCTCACTCTTTTAGCTAATAGGATCAGAGAGTAACGCTCAAACGATCCTTGAAGCCGCTGTTATTTCAAGGAAACTACGTTAGAAAAGAGACGTATTCGTGTTCGTGACATTACGTCTTACTGTTACGTTGTTCACGCTAAATTCTAAGAATACTTTTTTCTACTTTTTTTTTTTTCTTCTTTTTTCTTTGCTTTTTTCTTATGTGCCACGATTTAACTCCTTAACAATTTCTTAACTGATAAATACACTTCAGATCTAACAAATTTAATATCCCGCCTCGTATTTTTTTTTTCTTTTCTTTTCTTTCCTTTTTTTATCAGTCGTAGCTTAATTTTACACATTCGCGATAACAACTGTAAATTTAGTAATATTTTTATCAACTCTTTTTTTTTTTTTTTGTTACGATTCAATTTTACACGTTGGTGTGGCACCATTGACCGATCTAATCCGTAATTTATGTAATTTTTTTTCTTTTTTTTTTTTCTTTCTTTTTGATTAACAATAAGTTGCAATCGCGATTCAATTTGACACCGTTGACGTATCGATTAATTTAATCTGATCTGAAAGAAGAAGAAAAAAAAAATGAAATCTGTGTAATATTTTTCTATCAAGCTCTTGTCGCGATTCAATTTTTGCACGTTGATGGCATTGATTAATTTGATCTAAAAAAAAAAAAACAAAAATAAGGAATGTGTAATTTTTTCTGTTTTTAGTCCGATTGAACTTTGCACAAACTTGTTTAACATTTTGCGGGTTCCATTAAAGTATCAAATTGAGCTTAAAATATATTGCACGATGGAAGAAAAAAATTATACACCCTTGACATACGATAGCCGTTTAAACTTACCAACATTCGCGAGGTTAAACTGAGTGAAACCAAATGAATGGAAGAGAGAGAGAGAGAGTGAGTGAGAAAGAGGATAGGAGGGATAGAGAGGAGAAAAAGAAAGGGTTGAAGGGAATGGAAGGGAGAGGAGTTAGAGATGGTGCAAACACTCGTGTCTTTATCAACGACGTCTCGAGAAGGGAGACCACCCATCAGGCGCAATATCGTTTCATCAGCCGCTAATATCACTGCTTCGAGTGGTTCAACACCTTGTAACGCCAGGTGGAACCGTCGGTGGCGCCGCAGGAAGTCCTAATGAAGACAAATCTCACCCAAAATGGCGACCGAGCTTATTTCCTGCTCCACACCATCAACCTTTTCTAGTTCACCTTCTTTCTTCTTCTTTACCCTTCTTCTATTTCTCCCAGTGTCTCGTCGAGAAATCCCTCACCCTGTTGCCCCATCTTCTTTCTCTTTCTCATTTCGTCTTTAATCTACACGGTCGACTAATTAAAAGTACAAACTTGAAAAAAAGAATAAAAGAAAAGAAAAAAAGAAACTGAACAATTATAAACTTTTTTTTTGTGTGGATTTCTGCAACCATGAGAGTGTACTCGGAAAAACACTCTTCTCCCTTAATTAAAAAACATTTTTTAATTTCGAGAAAATTGTGAATCAACTTTCCCCTTCCCTCTCACCATCTCTCGGTCTTCTTATTTTCACGTTGGTGATGTCCGACTAAAATTAATTCAAGCACGCGCGTGTTTCTTCGTAAGCGGCGAAGAAAAAGGAATGGAATGGACCGGGGTTAGGGTGGGGTTGGGTGGAGGAAAACGAGGAAACTTTTTGAAAGATGGTACGATATACAATTCGAAAATGAATGATCAGGAGGTAGGCTGGTTAGGGGGGTTGGATGAGGGAGGGAGGAAGGTTAGTTTGAAAGGAAGGATTCAAAGAAAAAAAAAAATGTAAAAAGATAAATGAACAGATATGAGGAAAAAAAGAAATTTAGGAAAAAGGGAGGAGGAGGAGGAAGAGGAGAGGAGTTGTGGGCGAAATCTGCGAAAAATCGAGCGATAAATCTAAAACGTGACCGCGGTGCCGTTCTGCCCTTGGCGTCTAAACGACTAAATAAGTGTTCCAATTTCAAAATTACCCGCTAAACGATTTGTAGGCCGGCAGAAAATATATCGTTGACATGTGGGCAAAGCCCCTCAGGGTTTGCTGGCCGAAAGGGATCTTCCTGACGTTTCACTGTGAGAATGAGAGAGATACAGAGAGAGAGAGAGAGAGAGAGAGAGAGAGAGAAAGAGATAGAATGACTAGAAAGAGAGAAAGAGAGAAACTTAGCTCGCTGCTGGGAGACAAATGACCGTCTACCGACGGAAGACGCTTCCAAATTGCTCCATGGTGGTGTCGTTGTACCATTTTACGTATCCTTCTTTCTTATTCTCTTTTTCTGTCTTCCACTTTCTTCCTATTTTCTTCGAATATCCTCAGTCGTCTCAGGCAGACGACCTATTAGCGAAACATTCAGCCCACGTGACGCGTGCCACGAACGATTTCACGGGACTCTTCTTCTTCTTTTTCTCCTTCATTTTATTATTCTTATTATTATTATTATTATTATTATTATTATTTTTATTATTTCTTATTTCCTCTTCTTCTTCTTATTCTTCTTTTCTATACAAAAGATATTGTTTTTTATTTCAAAATAATTGTGAAAGATATTTATATCCTGAAGTTCTCCTTTCATAGGTTTCTATAATATTTACGAAAAATATCTTGTAGTGTAGGAATAATTTGTTTTTTATGGGAAGGGGGATTAGGAGAGTGTAGGTATATGCAAATTAACACTTTGCAAGTGGTTGAAATGTTGTGTAGTTTAAAACAGTAAACTTTAAGTTACTGTGTACTATGTTACTGTAGTTATTATAATTAGCGACGTGATATAATACTTGCTATTTTACTTCCTCGCTATAACATTTTTGTTACTTCTCGAAGATCCTCTACGTAGGTTTCATTTATTTATAAATCAGTACTTTCCCATGATCGGTTTTGTTTACGATATCGGAGATAATTATATTTTTATATTAATTATAAAATATTTTATGATATATGTACAGTAAAATTCAAAGAACAATTAATTTATTTAGTTCAATATAAATAATTATTAAAACAAAAATGTCTTACATTGTATCTTAGATGTTGTTAATCATCGTTCACAGTACTGAAAACATATCTCCTCGTAAAAGATCACTCTGGCTCATAAAACGTTGTCACGCTACAATATTTGACGTTTTTCTGCAAAGCCACAACTATCGAAGATCGATTGAGAATCGTCGAACGGAAGGATTTTTGCTTCGGGCAAAGAACTCTTACAGTAGAAAACGACTTTCGTGGCTTGTCAACCAAAGTACGGTTTCCTTTTTTCTCGTTCGGTGGGCACAAGAAGAGTCAACTTGGTTGACTAGTTTTTCGTCTCGCTCCAAAAATCACATTGGTTGTTTATTGTTAATCGAGACGTTACGTGGTTTAATATTGCCGATAATTACGATATTAACCTCAGTCGAAATATTTATATACAAATTTAATTTATAATTTAAATAATTATACCGGTTATTAAGAAAGTAGGCTAACAAATGAAAGAATGAGAAAAACATTTATTTCGTCATTTATTTGGTATTAAAATAATATTTTTAATATTGTTTATATATTATTAAATAAATCATAGAATATCTTTTTTTTTTTGTACAATTGTTTCACTTATTCCACTGTCCTAATTATCGGCATAATTATAATTTCCTACCTTTGTTTCTCTCTCTCTCTTTCTCTCTCACTCTTTTTTTTTTATTTTATTTTTCTTTAATTTGAAACCATCTCGTGTAGGTAAAGATAATTTCACGTAGTTATTACGCTTCTTTCGAACGTTTCAATTACTTTCTACACGTTATACAACCCGAGCAGATAGTTATTTGTTGGTAGTAACGAGCTACTCGTTGTTCGGAGAAGAAATGAGATAGGAGTTTCAGATGAAGAGGGGAAAGAGATCGTTAAAATCGCGTGTAGTAAAATAAAAAAATTCAATGCAAGAAATTAGTATAAAAAATTCATCTACGATATACATAGTTTGTCTAATGCAGTGATAAAAAAAGGAAAAAAAAATAAAAAGAGAAACATAATAATGTTTAAATGCCGATAAGTTAGTCCGATATAAATAATAATTACGAATGCAATTATTTTAAGAAATAATAATCTTAGAAAAACTAATAGACAAGTTCTAATGCCGGATAGAACGTTGATAGGAGAAAATCGAGGAGCGTTAAATTTGACTAACGAGAAACTGTTACCAAATAATCTATTAACTGGCTAAGCCATCGTCAAAGAAGGAAACGTTGTGTCACGGCTTTTAACCGTCGACAATATTCTAGACGAGTGGGTCTCGTTCGAGCGGAACCAAGATGGCTGTCGTCGAGAATGTTGTGTTTTCATTACACGAATGTATTCATGGTATCAATAATTATGTCTAAATAATAGACTAAATCGAGAAATTAAAACTATTCCGTCTTTTAGATATTATTTTATGTTGTAATATAGATTATTAGATATATTTTTTCTTAACTTTGGTTTAATTTACTATCATTATTAATAAGTGGCATATTTGTTGGAATTCCTGAAAAAAATTGTGATAACTTATTAATAGACAAACATATAATCACGTTAAACTGAATATAAAATAACTTATTAGTATAACTAATGTTAAATATTTGGTCGATTGAAAATTTTCTGTTGATTTATAAATATTATTATATATATATAAATTAAATTCATTTATTAAATATAATTAACATATTTATTTTATAAAAATATACATTGAATGTAATTATCTATTATTAACCTTAACCTATACGAATTTTCTGAACGAACGAACATATGGAAGTGAGTTGAAAAGTCTTGAGCATTAACAAAAAAAAAGAATCATTAATTTTCACACATATATGAAATATATTAATAAATTCTATTAAAATTCGATGATTAAATGTATTGGTACGCATGTGTGTGAATGCTTAGTCTCGGTCAGAACGTTTAGAACAGCATAAACATTTTTAACATTCGTTTGTATTTAAAGTATCGAAACAGAGATCAGAACTTTAGTTTAGTCTTCAAATACGAGCATCTGGGTAATCATTTAATAATTTAGATACATTTTATAAAGAAATCTTTTATTAAGATATATACATACGTTCAATAACACGTTCACCTAAGGCATGTACACGCACGTACACATTTAATAATATTTAGAAATATATCATACACACGCACAAACAGCTTCCAATATTATCATTAAATATATCGTATGTATGTACATACATACATAAATTATATATACGTTAAGGAATAAAGAAACGTTTATAAAATTTATTTGTACTTGAAACAACAGATACGTTTCAGTTTAGTTCTAACGTTCATTTAGTTAACACGCATATAATTTATGGAACTGTTTAATAAGATTGGTACGTATTTTACAAATTTATAAATCAATTGAACACATACACGCACACACATTTAATAATATTAATGAATACATCTCAAACAGGATTATTGTATTTTTTTTCCAAATTCGATGAATTCCAATCTTCGAGAAAAAAAAGTATGAATCTTATTTTCATAATATAGAACTGTTGTAACTTAGAATCGTTTAGAAGTTAGAAAGACATAGTTGAAAGGAAGAGAGTGAGAGAGTGAGAGAGAGAGAGAATGCGTTGCGAAAGGACACAGCCGCAGCGGCGAATTCGTGAACATCAAACGAATTAAATCTCAGCCGAGAGTCGACCGCAGAAACTAATATCTCGTCTTGAAAACCGTTCTCCGTTCTTCTTCCGTTCATTCGCCGACTCCTTGTTCATCGTCGTAGATTTTCGACGTTGTCCTTCTGCTGATTTTACTGGTACCGAAGGACGAAAATTTCTTTCCGATCCTTTTAAATAATTTTTTTCTCCAGCTACCGTGATACACCTCTTTCTAATAATCTTTTAAATTAGATTAATTTATAAGGTATTTTTATCTACCAAGCTGCTCATTTATTTGATATTTTATCCATATTTAAGTAATTCATAATCTTATTGAATTGTGTTCTGTATGAATATTATTTGGAATTTTTTTTCTCAATATAGAAATATATTATTCGGTTTTGATTTAAATTTGATGATATTAAAGATTCAACAAGGAATAAAAAAGAAATTGGTGTCGCATAGTTTTGTTTATTTAAATTAAGAAATATTTCAAATTTGAAATAAATAATATTTAATGTAAATAATATGTTAATTACTATAAATTTCGGATATATTATGAATCAATCCAAATTAATCGTAAGCGTGTTTTAGAACAAATAAAAAGAAATTAATTTTTGTTAATCGTGGCCCAGTAAAATATCTTTCCTTTTTTTCCCCACTACAAATATTATTAATTATAATATAATAAATAATTTTATTATCGTTTTAAATGGGGATTGTGCAATAGTAATCTATTTTTAAATTTGGTAACGGCGTGTTATATGGGCAGAAGAGACACAGAGGAATGTCAGGATCTGTCTGGCGTTAAAAGAGAAAAAGTAACTAACAAAAATAAGAATAAAACAAAATAGAAAAAGCAAATGATCGCTCGGCTTTCAAATTTTTTACGTGTCTTTGCGGTCGAAAGGAAGGTTCGGCCCTTGCTATAACTGCGCGAAAACCACCACCGTGCACCATCGACTTCCTTCGTCACAGTATCCTTTCGAGTGGTCCTCCCTCATCATATTTGTCCTTCCATTTCGTCGAAATACAATACAATTTTCTAAAAGGCCACGTGAGGGATTTCTAAATTTCAAGTTCAAATTGGCAGTCGATATTTTAGAACCAAATTTATTACTTGAAAAAAGAAAAACAACACAATTTTAAGAGTAGTAAATTAAAATAATTTAATACTACGAACCGACAGTTTATGTATACTAATTTATACACTAACTGATCTTTACTAAAAATTACCGATTTTTTTAAATAATTTTTGATACACTTACGCATCAATAATAAATAAAATAATTATTATTATCAGTTTTTTGTAAAATTAAAAGAAACAAAGCAGTAATATATTTACTATATAATGTTAATTTAAAAATAATTAATTATTCTACCTATTATGATACGTTTACGATAAAACTTTGTCTACTCCATTTATATATTTTTTTTTAACTATCAAATAAAAGAATGTTAATATAAAAAAAAAAACCAATCAATAGTTAATGTATACTAACTTATATACAGTAAATGGTTTTGTAATAAAGATTAGATTTCTTGAAATTAGATATTCACTTAAAAAACTAATAATTAAATTATTAATTATTAAATTATAATTATCGTAAAATTAAAATGAAATAGAAAAAGGTAATATTAAACGCGGTATAATAATAAAAAAAGAAAAGAAAAAAGAATTAAAAATAAATTACTTAACCCTCTTAACGTTACGTTTTATTATAAAAATTATTCTATTCAGCTCGTATACTTGAAAACATTTTATCTCTTCGCAAATCTTCGGGAAAGTTACCCGGATTAAGAAAGTAATATCGAGAAGAGATCGTTAAAGATCTCCAATCGAGAGCCACTACAACCTACGGCTAATGTTACTGACAAGAAGAATTTCCTTTGAGAAGATACATTCATTCCACTAATCGAGAAAGCGGTTATGTAGTCATTTTCATCAAACATGGTCTAACAACGTGAACGTTCTACCAATGAAACAAAACATAGAGATAGTAAAAAAATAGGAAAAGAAGAAGGAAGAGAAAGAAAAAGAGAGAGAGAGATAGAGAAAAAATCAATGGGATTCTCTTTATTCAAGGAAATGACTTTTTCGAGGGACTGTACGAGTCTGGTTGCGCAGGTGTGACCGATGGCGGCGGCCTTTGATCCTGGAGCGACTCCTCGGCTACTTTGTCCACGACTCATCGCGTTCGTCCGCCCTTCTCTATCTTTCACTTTCTTTCTTTCTTTCTTTCTATCTCTGTTTCTCTGTTTCTCTCTTTTTCGTCATTCGCTTCGATTACTTCTCCTAACGGGTAACGCCTTTCGCGAATACGGCCATTGCGTTGCTCTTCCTTTTAACATCCATCCCTTTTCGAGTCATCCTACTCGACACGGAAAATTTCATTGTCATTCCCAACGAGAGTTAACTATCTAATCTTTGAAATAATCTAAGGGTCTTTAAAATACTTATACCTGATCTAAATTACCACCGAGTTATCGGTAGATTATTCGCTGTTGCGATAAACATTGTCTGTTTTGTTAATTTCAACAAATCGTGATCGATAATACGAGTTTTGGTTAAATCATTTGTTATGGTGATTTATAGAGAAATTGATTATGTGTTTTTATTTCTTTTAAACAATTTTAATAGTCATTTATATGATGAGTACAATTCAATTATTTTGTTAGAAATTCGAACGAATGATATATAGAAATTTTTCTAAATAATTTCGGTGTTGAAAACGATTGCGTAATTCGATTAGAAATTTTAACGAATGAATAGAGAAAGATCGTTTATATGAATAATTATTATATAGGAATTTGCCTATGGAAATATCTTAGTTTATTAATTACAGAAGATAATACAGTTGCGAAAAATAAATAATAATATAATCTTTTGTTCAAATAATTTTTTTGTTCTTAGCGATAATTAATTAAAAGATATCATTTATGCGAAGAACAACTTTCATATAGAAACTCGTGTCAGGAAACATTTCGTTTAGTAATTACAAAACGTGATGTATGTGTTTGTGTATGTGTTAATAGGTTTAAAAGTAACGTTGCAGAATAATAACCAATAACGTTAGCATTATTTCATATTAAATAATAGAAACTAAACAATAATTGACTATGAATTTTTTGACTTAAAGCTGTGGTCAATAAAAAGTCCATTCTGACAAGAAACATTACGTTCTGTAATTAATAAATAAAATGTTTTCCGTATATATGGTTGGTTAGCATATGAAAGTTGTTCAAAATGATCTCGTAAATGATTTATACAAATTTCTAACACGAAACTATTGAACTTAAGTACACTGTAATGAATATAAATTTGTTGATAACGTGCTGACGGAATACTTCTTTTTCTTTTTTTTTTAAATAGATTATTTTGTATAAGTGTTAAAAAAATTTCTTTCCTAAAACGTGTAAAAAAAAAAAGAATTTCACCTTCTTCTTCGAAGTTCTTTCCGTTAACCCCTATCTCTATCTCTCTCTCTCTCTCTAAATTCCAAAGAGGATAGAACACCGGAACGAATGCGTAATACGATTTTTATGGAGAAGTAGCTTGACATGTCTTGAAAATGCATCTGATTTGTGACTCGTACGTTAAAAATAATTTTAAAAAAGGGAACAGATCGAGAAAAAGGGAGATAGAAATAATAGATCTCTCGTTTTCTCTAAGCTCATATCAACATTCTTTTATAAATAACTTGATATTTTTATTGAGTAACAATTATTACAAAATTTGTTTTTGGTATTTTGAAACAAAACCAATTTCTTTTAGAAAATACTGATAAAGAAAAAAAATACTCACCCTATAAATAATAAATACTTAATGTATAAATGACTCAAATAAAATTAACATTTTTGTTAGTATTATTTTCACAGAAAAATATTTGATTGGTGGACAAAAAATGTCGTATATTTGGCCATAATTCAATGAGAAACACCGATATCTTTTTTCCACCAACCAAATATTTCAAATAAAATAAAAAATACATTTAAAAAATCTGTTTATCGTGTTTAAATTTCAATGGTATTATTTTGATTTTCTTTTCTGTTACAGAACAAGCGAATCACTTGAACCTGTTTAACAATCGTCAGCAACCGAAGAAAAAGCGTAAAAGTCGGACGGCGTTTACAAATCAACAGATCTACGAGTTAGAAAAACGTTTCCTTTATCAGAAATATTTGAGTCCAGCTGATAGGGACGACATCGCACTTAAGTTGGGTCTGAGCAATGCTCAAGTGATCACGTGGTTCCAAAACAGAAGGGCAAAGCTTAAGAGGGACATGGAGGAATTGAAAAAAGACGTGCAAACGGTTAATCCTCTTTTGGTTGCTCAACACCATAAAACTTTTCTGGAGAACGTACAAGATCTTGGAATCCTGAAGAAACGGCCTCTGCCAAGTTCGATGGAAGAAAAATCGTAGAAGAAAAAATGAAAACGTTTTTCCATTCGTTTTATTTTTCATTGAATCTACCGTTTAAAAAAAAAAAAACAAAGAAAGAAAATGAATTTTTTCTTCAATTTCTTCGTCGAAGAAAATAGTATGAAAATTAAAGCCAACCAAGGGGGTGGACCGTTCTTCTAACGAAATTATTTCGAGAACGTGAAAGAAACGATAATTAGCTTCGATTTATAAGCAAACTTCTTCGTTTACTATCGATTTCCCGAGTAATTTTTTTTAAATTTTTACTTCTTTTTTCTATTTTTTTCTTATCATCGTCATAATATGTGTCGAGGTAGGATTATTTAAAAGAAGGTTTCTCAAATTTTTTCCACTCGAATGATCATATTTCGTAACTTTGTACATAAACTTTATACACACACACGATCATTTATTTCATTATCATAAATTCATAGATATACTATAAGCATAATTTTGTTAAACCGACTTCAAGTAAATTTCTGATTTTTGTCCGTCTAGGATTTGTTGTGTTTTGTCTTCAATTTTTGCAACACCGTACCCGAGTAAACAGGGCTCGTGATCGTTCATTGGTAATTTGAGAAGCCTTGATTTAGAATAATGAATGTATGGTCACCGTGAATAGATATTGAAAGTTATTCGCAGACTCTAAATAAGAAAATAATTGCGCTAAAGTATTTAATTAGATATATATACATATATATACAATTATTATATTTATTTATATAGAATTTGTGATTATTTAATTAAACTTTGGATAAAGATATTATCTTATTCTATACATTCAATACAATACCTATTGAGGTTCACGTAATGGAAAGGAAAAAAAAGAAAAAGAAGATTAGATATTAGATAGAGTATTAAAAAACAAACTTGGGAAATTCAGTATTAATAATAAAGTCTCGAATATAATTACGTTAACGTCACTTGTAAGAGGAACGAATGAAATACACACCTTATGGAATTTTATTTTCATTCTAATCAAGTGCTCGCGTGAACGACAACTCCGATAGAAAATATCTGAACATCGGTACGACGAATTGTATAATACTGTATTTATTACAAAAGAGAATGAGAGAGAGAGAGAGAAAGAGAAAATATAGAAAGAATCTCCGAAATGAATGATTCGATTAATGATACCGATAATAAATTATTATTATTATTATTAAATATATCGAGAAAAAATCCAAATTATAAACTAGATCAACTTTTAGTTGGATCTAACGTGTATATATAAACTTTGTATATAATATATAAATATATATAGGTATATACACATATACATATAAATATATTATATAATAAATAAACACGTAGGAGAGAGAGAGAGAGAGAAAAAAAAATTACACTCATATAGACACATACACACAACCCTATACAAAATACACATGCGAACAACAACACATTGTTTCCTCAATGATTTTACGTATTAGACGAAATAGAATCGTTAATATCGTATGTGATTAGAATAAAAATGAAAACAAAAAAAAAAGAAACTATTAAACAGATAGATGGGACACTGCAATATATACCTAATTATTGTTTTTAATTAGGGGAAAAATCTTGACGATATGATTAAATGCGTGACTTCGTGCTCTTGCGACCGGAAAAAAAAGTGTTCGTGATTTTAATAATAATTTTAATGAACGAAGAACGAATGAATGAGAAATAAAATAAATAAAATAGAAGAAAAGAGAGCGAGAGCGAGTGCGAGAGAAATAAAATAAAATAAATCGATACTACGCGCGAGTTAACGTTCTTAATTACAGTGTATAGTAGAATCTAAATAAATGGAGACATCAAATAAAAAAAATAAAAAAAATAATAATAATTTTAATCCCGATTTATATATGAACAAAAAAAGACAGAACATTTTATTATCTTCAACTCTTGATTATACGTCAAATAAATCTGTTCCTATGTCTGATGAGTTGAAATGTTTTCAACTTATTCTTTTCTAAAACTTTTGGGAACCAAAAAATTATTTTTCATGTTAGGCTCGAGACCTTCAACCCATCCATGCATAAAAAAGGATAGGTCAAAGAGTTTAGATGACTTAAAAGATGTTTTTTAAATTAAACTTTTTAGATTTTTCTACAAGAAGGTGGGAATATTTTTTATTTAATTAAAATCAAATTTAACTATTAAAATGTCCAAAGTTTATTTACTTGTGATAGTTGCTTGGTGAGTTGACAAATTTCGTGATAAATTTTAGAACTAATAATCTAGTAACTTTGTTGATCTATATAGGATTATATATATTTACGTAACGTGTAAGAAAAAATAGTACATAGATATATATAGTTAAATAAAATATCTACTTAACTTGAAAAAGAGTCAACTCCTCGACCGAAGAAATTTTTACGAGTGGAAGAAACAAGTAAGTAAAGTAAAGTAAAGCAAGAAAGTAAAGGAAGGAAGGAAGGAAGTTGGTTCGGTTTTTAGATGGTGGTACCAGTAAAGAAGGCAAAAGATGAAAAGGAATTATTATCCAAAAATAGCGTGAACCTCCTAACATCCTTCTCGGAATCTTTTTGAAGGCAGTTTCGCGAGGTTTACCCGCGGGCGTAATTTATTAAGATGAAGTCATTTCGCTTTAGCAACGTTTTGGATCGGTTCGTCCGAAGTCTGGCATCTGTCATAACCGAACATTCATCCATTCCTTTCGATAGACCAGAAAATTTCTTCCCTTTAAACTATGCAAATGTTAAAATCACGCGAAATATATATTTTTTTTTATCTTCTCAGAAAATTATAATTAATAATATGTAAAAAAAAAAAACATTTTTTACAAAGAAAGTAACGCATAGATATCATCTAGTGAAAACCGATATCATCTTTTTCTTTTTTTCTTTTTTAGCACCAGGCTAAATATTTTCTTTACTTTTTTCTCTGTGCCGCCTGTGCATGATTACTCGATCATAATGCAAGATACACGCTAGTAGATAACACTAAGCACGAATATAAATATAGATAATAGGTATATAAGTATTACTTAGATACGTTTTCTCTTATATACATGAAAAAAAAGAGAATGTTATCTAAACGTATATAGTCATAGCTACCTAACTCGTATTAAACTAAAACCTATTTAATAAATATATATATATATATATATATATATATATCAGAACGTTAATGAGTCTGTTATTAAGCTGTCGTTATTATCTCGACTACTAAGCATACTTTCAAGTAAGTATAATTTCTTACTCGATAGCGGTACCTAGTTTTGATCAACGAACGATTAATCCATTTAAAATCAAGACAAGACTTACATGTTTCATTTAAAATTGTGTTTTAAGTATAATCGGTTTCATAGTTTTATAATTTTCGTGTTTTGTTCGAGGATCTTTTTGAAAAGACTCGATGTGTATCAATTTTGGGAGGTAAATCGATCGATCGATCGATCGAATGCAGAAGGAAGAAAAAAAAGAAAAACGTGGTAGAAGTACAGGAACAAAAGAGAGAGAAAGAGAAAGAGTTTATTGCTTGGGCTGTTATCGAGAAGGGTCTCGTCGTATGAAGCGTATGAAGCGGTAAGCAAGGTAGCTCGGACCGCCCTGTAATTCGACCGGCAGAACGTCCAAATAAAGAATTCATAATGGCGATGATGAGCACCGGCAATTTTCTTCGATACATCGAAGATACATTGGTAACTCCCGAGAACCTTGCCGATCCAACCTCTTTCTCTCTCTCTCTCTCTCTTTCTCTCTCTTGATTTCTGTCTTTTTCTTTTTCATTCTTTTTTTGCTCATTCATTGTCCACGATGGAAGGAAAGGTGGTTCGCTTAAAAGATCTCGTTCCATGCTTTCTTCCTTCCTTCCTTGCTTCCTTGCTTCCTCGCTTCCTTGCTTCCTTCTTTCCTTTCTTCCTTCCTTTCTTTATTTATTTCTTTCTTTCTTTATACTTTGCTTCTTTCGTATCGATCAAGTTTGGTCGCGTTGTTATCGAGCACGCTTCCAGTCTCGTTCCAGTTTGATGGTCGATCGTTTAATAACGATCTATCGAACGACCTGTTAATATTTTTACTCCATCGGGGCCCCTGGCCATACTGGCCATAGCTTCTACTTACTTACTTATATATTATACTTGGTTGCATCCTTGCTTCCTTGCTTGCTTGCCTTCGTCCAAACGGTTTCTTGTTGTTCAAGCTAATTAGAAACGACACGCGAGGACCAAGCCATTCATTTGTCAAGTCGGGAATGAACCAAACCCTGTTGTTTTTCTTCATCTTTGTTACTTACGTCTTTTTTTTCTTTTTTGCTTTTAATTCGATAATTCTTTTACGCTATTTTCTTGATCTCAAGGTTTTTTGTAAAATTAATTTTTATCGTATTTGAATATTTAGAATTATTTTTTGATTAGTATATTGTTCAATAAATTGGTTAATTTATTTGAATATTTTTTTTTTTTATCATAAATATAATAATAATTTTTCGCTACTCTAATTATTAAGGTATTTTATAAATATATATTGATTACACAAATAGTCGCTATTTTTTCTCGACCATGCAACTTATTTTTTCTTGAAGGTATTATTAAGATCAGTGTTAATCATGAAACAACGAAAATAAGTTACTTCGTTTATTAGTTGGTCCGTTTTTAATGAAAGCGTAATTACAATGTCAGCTTTGTTTTAATACGTTTTGCGAAGGTAGCATTCATTTTTTACAAAGTCATTTTAACCGACGACAAGAACATAGGCCGAAAAGAGAAGCTCGAGCGACTACGACGATGACGATGATGGTGATGATGATGATGATGATGATGATGATAATGATGATGATGATGATGATGATGATGATGATGATGATGATGATGCATCCTGATCCAAAAGCAAAACGTCCATCAGTTAAACTCAGTCCTCTTTGCGTGTTTGAAAGACGATACTTGCTTGCTTGCACGGGTGTCACGCGTAGGGTATTTCAAAATTCGAACCGATCTGTCGATAATTTTACGGAGAAATAAATTTACGCGACATTTTAACCAATGAGATGGCCGGCCCGTGAGGGACAGTTGAGTTTTTCGCGAGAATAATACACGCACTCGTCTCAAAAAAATTGACGAGGTTCAGCATGTTGAAAAAGAAAGAGAGAGAGAGAGAGAGAGAAAGAACGAAAATGAAAACAAAAAATAAAAACGAGAGATAAAAAGAATATGAGAGAATGAGAGGAAGATTCGCTTCCTTAAAAAAAAAAAAAAATGAGAATACCTTCGAGCTATACGCGTCAAAGAAAATTACAACTTTTCGACGACCCAGTACAAGTTAACGAGATTTAACGAAACGACGAATTACGTCGAATGTTGAACCAAAAAAAAAAATATATTCAACGTATGAAAATGTAATAAATTATTAGAAAAAAAAAAATTTTATATATATATATATATATATATATACTATCTGCCAATTTTGTCTATTTAAATCCAACGTGTTCGGATTGATTACGCATCAACGTATTATTAGTTTTGATTACATTACAAATTTAAATAGAATATATGATAATTATATATATATATTATTCTATTTCTTTTTCAAATATAATACGAGGTACCACGATCGATTAGGATACTACGAAATAGGGATTAGCGTATGAGAATCTCGATAATGGAATCGAAAAAACAGAAGTCGCACGTGCGAGCTTAAGGTTTTCTGTCTCGTTCACTCTCTTTCCTTCTCTCTTTCTTTTTCTTATTATCTACATTTTGCATAATCCCCTTTGGACGATACGTTCAATAACGACTCACAGGGATCATTTTCCTGGCATTGACACGCCCACGTAATTCGGACTCATTTACTCGTTGACTCGCTTAACCTGCAGCCAGTCATGCGTCAGTCAAGCCGGTCGACTGCCAGCCCGCAGATCCATAATTTCGATGTGAGCCGCTTTAGCACGCGAGAAACGAGTTTTCTCCGCGTGCACCTACGTGCCGTGGTAATTAGACGCGAATCTAGACACCCCGAGTGGTAAGTTTGTAGTGGTAGCTCGCGAGCCTCGTTAATGTGAAATTTTTCGTTCCTTTCAGTTGGTATCTCAACTTCTTCTCAAAGTCCTCTCTTCCTACCATCCTACCTTTCTTGCATTTTTTTCCACTTTGTTCTTTCTCTTTTCTTTTCTTTTATTTTTTGTCTTGCTTTTCGTGATTTCATACATTTCTTTTATACGATATCTTTACGAACGAACGAACGAACGAACGAACGAACGAAAAAAAAAGAAGTAGAACAAAAAAAAGGGTACCTGTTTTCGTTACTTACATCTCGTTATATCGTTCTCTCTCGACAGGTGTAACTTCGAAGTTAACTGTCCAATTTCAAAGAAGAAAGGAGAATTGTCCAATTTCCAACGTATTGAGTAATACTCAATGAGACAAAGCCCAAGTCGCATTTATTTTATTTTTCTTTCATTTGTATTATATGTCATTATTGAAATAAGTCTTGATTGTAGGTATAAAACCGTACATAATTTGTATTTCCCTTACGTCTTAATTATATAAAATTAACGTTGATTCGCGTAAACTCAGGCACATTTTAAAACTCATTTATTTGATTAATTACTTCTAATATTTATTCTTTCTTTTTCTTAAATAACGGAAAGAACTACCTTGCCGACCGAATTACAAATAAATAAAGAAACTAAAAAACAAAAAAGGGAAAAATGTAATTTTCTTTTTTTTTTCCTCGATATCTCTCGGTTGAGTTAAAAAAAAATTTCGGAAAGATTTTCGAGTTAAGAGTCTAGAGTCTTGTAATACGAGAGAGAGTTCGTTAGCGTCTGGCTGTTGAATATCATGGCTTTTTAGCCTCCAGGTGTCATTAGGGCGCGGACGGACGGGCGGACGCTGATTGGTCTCGGCCGATCGCCTTGGGGGACACCGGCCCATCAGCTGTCCCATTCGCGCCGGAGACGATGAGGACAACGTAGAAGAAGAAGAAGAAGAAGAAGAAGATGACGAAGAAGAGGACGAAAACGGCGACTCGAAGGAGGTGGACGAGCGAAACCGATTCGCCACCGAGGAACGATCTTCCCCTCGTTTTCCAGCTCTTCTCTCTTTCTCAAACTCTTTCTCGGTTGTCTCTTCATTTCGAACGAGGACGATGATGACGACAACGACGACGACAACGACGACAAGGAGAAGGAACTTGATTCAGTCATCGTTTCAAGGTCATCTCTTTTAAGATTACAAATCTTTATGAAGAAACAATACATCTAACAAGACGAGAAAAATAAGAATGAATAAAAGAAAAAAATAATTGTCTTACGTTAGTGGTTTATTTTCTTCACTCGGTATAACATGTATTCGCTTAACGTGTGGTTTGAAAGTCGAATAACTTCCTCCCGTTCAACGAGTACGAGTGCTTGAAGAACAGAAATTATCATGTTGGGGAGATACAGCATGCGAACAGGAGTGTGTGTGTGTGTGTGCTGAATTACGAGGTCTGTTAAAGTAATATTTTCTTATTTTCTTATTTACTATGTATAATGTAATACGGATATAGAATGTTTAGTAAATAAGAGTTCACGGGGAAAAGATATATAAATGAAATTCTTATAGGACTAATTTCAAAGGACTAACGAAGCAACAGCATTAACAACAACGGTAACAGCATCAACAGCAGCACGGGGTATAACACTATCCGAAAAAAAAAGGGGGCGCGGCAGGTAGGAGTTAGAAAAGATGGCGAATCGACAGTCCAATCTTAATCTCGAAAAGAAAATTAATCACCGAGCAGGAGTAGCAACACCGACACCACAGTACGTTCCATATAACGTATCCCAACCGTGCCAATACAAAAGTTGGCAAACTCTCGTTAGTCGGAACCAGATAGTTTTGTTCGTCTCCTACACTTAGAAAGAGAAAGAAAAAAAAATAGAGAGAGAAAGAGAGAGAATCCTCCTCCCGTGTAAATGGAGCTCGTTGGCGAATGAGAGAAGATCAAAGACCCCGGCAGGTAGTAGAGAACACTCCTCTCTCTCTCTCTCTCTCTCTTTCTCTTTCTCGTTCTCGAAGAAACGTCAGTTCGCAGGAATTCAAAAAAAGCGAACGTGGAACGTGAAAGATCGACATGCGGCACAGAGGGTCGTTCCGGATATATTAACGAGGTCCGAACGATCGAAATTACGAATCCGAAAGAAGGATAGAAGAAGAGGTAAGGAAGAGGGAAAAGAAAGAAAAGAAGAAGAAGAAAAAGAAGAAGATTAGGTGGGAGGTGAGATCGAAGGCCAGGAGGGACTAGAACGGACTCTTTAATATAATACTTTCGTGGAAACGAGAGCGTTGATGTCCGTTAGCTCGATCAATCATCTTTTAGACCAGTTTTACCTAGACACCTTGTCAGTTTTCTAACACGAGTTAACCACAACAACAACAACAACCACTATTACCATCACCATTACCAATTGGAAAGAATTTCTTTGCGTAACTTATCGAAAGATCTTGTAAGGATCAGTTACATCCTTAAGAAAGTTAAGTCTTTTTCTCTAATACTAGGTACTATATCAGTAATCGTTAGGTCTAAGCACGAGCTCGTTTAGCTGATCAGCTTGAATCCTTGGGTAGAATTAAAAAAGATAAAAATAATAAAAACGTTATAGAGATAAAGATGGATAGATAAAAAAGAAATAGATGGAGTATACGAGTTAGCTAGCCAGCTAGCGCGTGCGTATCGAGAAAGACGATCACGAATCACGATGACGTCAGGTTGACGGAACGGAACGGATACCGGATAAGTTAATGGCGAGCGAGGAAGGCCTAGGACTCTGAGGCTGGCCCCAGCAGCGGCGCGGCCTCCTGATTACAGACCTCAGAATCCTCTACACTCTCGCTCTCACCTCGGTTGTGTTGGGTTGGGTTATGTTGTGTTGTGTTCTGTTCTGTTCTGTTCTGCTCTGTTCTGTTGTACCGGGCCGCATCAGGATATCACTATAGATCACTAGCCAGCCATGAGTTCGTAGTGATCGAGGTATACCTTATTCTTGTTCGTAGGTTTGTGCATGCGTACGTGTGTTTCTGTGTGTGTATGTGTGTGATGCTGCTCCCCTTCTTCGTAAGCCAAGAAGGTGCTTCACCCGTTCTCGCATTCCACTTTCTCGTGAAATTTATTGACGACAACTATGACGACGACAAAGAGGACTGCTTATTTCTCACCTTCAAACAGAATTCCAAATATTTTTAAAAGAATCGAAGAGAAGAAATTTTTTGTAAACGATTCG
This sequence comes from Mischocyttarus mexicanus, assembly GCA_023678845.1. Lineage (NCBI taxonomy): Eukaryota > Metazoa > Arthropoda > Insecta > Hymenoptera > Vespidae > Mischocyttarus > Mischocyttarus mexicanus. The sequence continues at coordinate 4,717,581 of JACGTP010000002.1, read as the reverse complement.
TACATGGTTTATTTTCGACCACCGGAAGATCCTGCGATCCATGTTCCTTTGTTTTTTGCCTTTAGACCAAAGTAAGCGCCTTTGATGAATTGCTCCCATATAAATTCAGACACCAGCTGACTCGATCGTCTTTCACAGCTACCGGTCGGATAGATTTTTCTTTTATTTCATGCTTTTACTTATGGTTAGTTGATTTATGTTGTTGAGTTTTGGTCTATCCAGTAACACACACAAAAATTAACATTTTGTCTATGTATAAATTTTAATCATTAACTCTTCAGAATTCAATGATATTTGGTAAACTTAATCGATCATCGTCGTTTACTAATTAATTTATTATATAATTATGTTACTTAATTATTAAAAGCATTTTTGTGCTATTTAAAAAGCAATTCAAATATTTCCTTCTATTTCTGAACATACGAAACTGTTCAATTTATTCAAATTAAAATAATATTTTATACCAACACATCAATTTCCAATTGATTTCTACGTAAAAGGTGGTTAATTATCTGATCATTCAATCAAGTCTCTAACAATTTATTACAAATCTAAAATATTCATCAAATATATCGAACCTTATATTTTTCTTTTAATCATCTCTAATAACAAATAACGTCATGATAGACGATCTAAAGGATTCACTTAAAATTTCAAGAAAAATAATTCTCCCAGGAACGTCGTCGTTAGGTAAGAAATTTATTTAAGCATGGAGGAGAAATATTAAGGAACAAGGAAATGAATGCGTCAAGTCGAACGTTTCGATAGAGAAGGAAAGGAAAGAGAGAGAGGAAAAGAAAGGAATGGAAAGGGATAGGAGGGGAGGAAAGTGGGTATAGTCCTCCTTGCGCCGTTTAAGAGAGATTTAGGTTCGACTATGGGTTCCTGAGAGTTAGCTGCATGTGGCGTGTGTGTCGGCTGTGGTAGATTAGAGACCGCGGGATAATTAAGTAGCGCCTTCGAATAACGCCCGGCTACACATACTGAACACGACCATACATATAAATCGTATATATATATGCACGTGTATGTATGCACATGTATGCATGCACGTGTATAGATGCGAGTATATGCATGCGTGTTTATGTGTATGTATATGTATATGTTATTGCGTGAGTATACATGAATGTATATGCACGAAGATGATACGTATGAGTGTGTAAAGGTATAGTAAAAGTATATATATATATATGTTTGTGTATACATGTATAGCTCATTCGTGTTTAGGATTTCCCTTTGAGAAGATATTTCACTTTTTGTACTCTTTAAATTCTTTGACGATTAAATCCTATTCTATGTCCCTCCCTTTTTTCCTTTCATGTTTCATAACTTTTAGCACTAGGGTCATTCCTTAATATTTAACATTGGATACACCGGGTATAAGATAATCCAAAAAAAAGAAATCTTTTTAATAGTAGATACTATATATATATAATATTAGTATATATATTAACGTTATTAACAATAATTTTTAACAATAATCTTTTTTCTTCAAATATATTTAGTATTACAAATAAATCTACGAATAAATAAATTTTAATTATATTAATCATAGAGATGATTAAAATAGAAAATGTAGAATTAGAATATGGTATTAGAATAGATGGATGATAAAATTTCACGATATTGTCCATTTTGAAAGAGACAAAAGGGTATGTACCCCCCGTCTCGTTGGAGGATTCCATGGATCCCAAGAAAAGGAGCAAAGTACTGGGGTGAAGCAGGGGTGGGGTAGGGAGGGGGCAGGGATTCGGATTATTAGTGAGCGGGTAGTCGTGGAAGGTGTGATTCTGACGTGTCGGACGCCTCTTCTCTCTGCAGGTGAGAGAGACTTAAGAAAAAAAGAGAAGGAAAGAGATAAAGATAGCACTAAAGTAAGAAAAAAGATAGAACTACTATGGCTCGTACTTGGCTGTTAGTAAGAGAAAGATAGAATGAGTAGAACAAGTGAGATAGAGATAAGCGAAGGACAGGTAGGTCCAAATCGTATTGGACGAGGAAAGAAGATGGGACGAAGAAAGAGAGAAAGAGAACTCGAGAATATAAGATTGTGCGTGTGTAAGAGAGAGAGAGAGAGAGAGAGAGAGAGAGAGAGAGAGAGATGCTGAGAAGGCGCGAGAGAGCAGCAAGAAGGGTGGCTGCGGTGGGAGAAGATCAAACGAGCCGACAAGCCACGGGGTGGTCTCTACCCGCGCTCATTCTCCGATCTTCCTTCTCTTAGCCTCTGCCTACCATCCTCTTTCTCTTTCTCTCTCTTTCTCTCTTATACTACAATTCTACTACTTTCCTTCTTCATTTCTACCTCCTTCTTCACCAGTTCGATCCTTCCATCTCTTTTTCTTTCTCTCTTTCTCTCTCTTTCTCCTTCTATCCTCCTCTTTCCCTCCGCGAGTTATATTATTCATATTTCCACGCTTATATTTCCCGACTATGTGGTTCGGCTATCTACGCTCACCTTTCTTTCTCTCTTTCTCTTTCTCTTTCACCTTCTCATCTTATTTTTTTATTTTCTTGTATCTTTTTTTTTTTTAACTTTTTCTATTTTATTTTTATTATTTTGTATTTTTACCACGTTGGTCCAAGTAGTACGTACCTTTTGCCGACGGCAACATTGTGAAGATAAAATTCGTATCTCTATCGATCACAACGACGACTCATCCTTTTAATAGAAGAAAGAGAAAGAGAGAGAGAGAAAAGCACGTGGAAGCACTTGGTTTAATCGATCGATCTTAATTAGAAAGTTTTTCTCATTTTTTCCCACCTTCCCAACTACCCATCCCTATTTTCTATTCTTTTCATTTATTTCTATTCGTAGAGATTTTAAGTACAGGAGAGAGATGAAAAAAATTGATCTCCGTTCTTAAGTTTTCTTTCGGATAAACATTTATTAACGCGTTAAACGCGTGTTTCGAGTTAAATATAATTCGAAGATCTGAGGTAATAATATAATTGTGTAAGTAATCATAAAATTGTATAATTACGCCATTAGAGATATGACTTATTGTCAGATCTATGAGAGATAATGTTAGAATGATTCAAAAGTTCTTTTAAAGATCTACGTCGTAAGATTTGCACTTTTTTAATTACTTTAAACAGCTATTATATATTTTTCAGTTACGTATTATATTAGATCTCATTAGATTAAAGTAAACAGTTTTGTAGCATTTAGAAAAGCATACGCGTTTAAATGGTAATTGTTATATCAGTTTTCAGATAATATAATAGGTCGGATAGGTAGTTGGTATTACCAAAACAGGAAACGTCTGGACCCGTTTTCGATTTCGATGATAACGAGCGATATTCGATGCTAATTACCCTTCCTGTTAACGTGCGATGAACAGATAATACGAACACGAGGACTGTAATTACCTTCACGTGGTTGGAACACCCACGTTGTTATAGACATGCTTTTTTCTTTTCCTTTGAATTTAATTATTATCAAGACGCGACCCGTAGATACTACAATAAACCGTCCCGTTTTTTTTCGAATTGATCTTCTTCTTATTTATTAATTCATTCGATACGAGGGAAATTATACACGGTTTGTCCTTCTTCTCCTCTTTGACGTTAAAATATTTATTTTTAAATAAAATAAAATAATAAGATAGAGAAAATTTCTTTAAAAAGTAAATATTAAATTAGTTGCAGATATATTGTATAATCGTTGAATTTAGAATTTGGAAATGATTAGAAGATAATATTTTCTCGTAGTTGGGATTTAACGAATTGGGGTACGATAGAATGAATGAAATTCATTTATCGTGTTCTTTAACGGATAGAGAATTGATACGCTGAATTAATCCGGGTACAAATAAACATATAAGAGAGTTAGACATTGAGTCAGCGAACTAACAAGAAATAAATCTCAACTAAATTAGGAATGCACCGTGAATCCGAATTCAGCGTGCCCATGCCATTATCGATCGATCGATCGATCGTTCGTATATCGTTTTTGTTGGTGACTTCGACAGTATTTCTTCTCTTCAGATCTGTCTTATATATCTTTTATTCTTTTCATTTTAAATCCTTCAAAGTTTTATCACGTTTGTGTACCGACGTTAGAACCAAGATGATCAAATATTCGTCCAATTCAAAAATAAAAGCTCTTCTATTTATTAGATCAATATTTATCTTCATTTTTGTTTAGTATATTAAATAAATGATCAATACATTAATTAAAATATTCTTATCGATATAAAAACTTTATTCAATTACAATGCAACTTTAATCCTCTTAAAACATCCTAACCATCCATTTCAAAATATTCAATATAACTTTCTTTTTTAAATATAATATTTATCAGGAATATATTTAAAAATATCGACCAAAATAAATAAGAAATACGAATAAAGTAGTTTTTATTTCTTAAGAAAAATATACTCTCGTTCTTTGTCTCTTTTTAAGAAAAAAAGAAAAGGATCAAAAGTAAATATTAAAATTCTCGTAAAAAATTCTTTCAAATATACGATGGATAAATGTTAGGGTTCGATCGAATCGTCCTCAGTTCTACTACGCTAATAAATTCGCAGGGAATCATAAAGAGTACAGAGTGAGAGAGAGAGAGAGAGAGAGAGAGAGAGAGAGAAGCAATGATTTTAGTTGCAAATCGCAAAGCGCCGCGAGAACCGACAAAGGCCCTCCCCCATCAAAAGGACCGCTCTTCTTCCTCTCTCTCTCTTTCTCTCTCTTACACTTACTCTCTTTCTTTTTCTATTCCTCCCTTCGTGAGTTACTTCGTTCCTCTTTCTATCTTTCTCTTTCTCTTTTCTTCTTCTTCTTCTTCTTCTCTAAAGAGCAGAATGTCTCCGTTTCTCCACACCTTCGCCATTATCATACAAACATTGATGACGACCAGTCGGAGCCGATGCCGGAAAAGTATTGCGGTCTCTCAACCGCAACATTATCCTCACCGTAATCGTACGGCGAATCCCCACCTTTCTTTCTCTTACGAGTCGGCCTTTCGATGAAGACGACAACAGCTTGGAGGAAGAAGAAGAAGAAGAAGAAGAAAATAAAATAAAATTAAAGAAAAACGTTCGTTTCCTCTTTCTTCAAAAGGAAAGGAAGATAGAATTCATGTAAAAAAAAATCAGGGTACCTACGGGGCACAACGAATGATCATCATTGTCCAAGTCCTTCCGAAACTTTCGTATCTTCTTTATTTTTAAAGGTTTATTATTTTCGCGGTCCTCAACGGAAAACGAAAAGGCGAGCTCAAGAATCTTTTTGGGAACTCCTTTCGAAACTATACACTTTTATTCTCATATTTATTATCCCTTTTTTTTGTGTTTCTATCTTTCTATTTTTTTTCAAGACTATATTCGTTAAGGTGCCAGAGGACTATCTTTAAAAAAAGAAAAAACCAAAAAAAGATCTTGTAACTATGAGGTAGGTATAATATTATTATATATTTAACAGAAATAGGAGGGATAAGAAATGGTGGTGTCCAGGTGGTGGATAGTGGAAGAAAATTATTATCCCAACGAATTGGGACTTGGCGTTTGTTTCTTAAAGAACCTACGGGAGAAAAGGCTAATTGACTTTTGTTCAGTTTCAATGCTATCGAACTACAATATTTTTTAACCAATTATTCTTCTAACTTTACACCAAGTTTAAGTATCCCTAGCATATTGAGGATATTGTAAAATTCTATCCAACTCTCTCTCTCTCTCTCTTTTTCTCGTTCAGTGTTCCTATCCGGCTGGTACCTCCCGCGGCCATCCGTTGCATTACCCTCGGCATCTATAGCTCAATTTGCCGACACCTCGCTAAGTATAGGTTGGGTGGGTGGTCCTTGCTCGGCACCATAAGACCCACAAGGAGAGGGGCTTGGACCCGACCTGGGATGATAGCTGCAGAGAAAGAGAGAAAGAGAAAGAGAGAAAGATAGATGGAAAGTTCAAGTAGAGAGAAACGAGTGGTAGGGGAAGGGTTGGTGGTATTGAGAGAGAGAGGAGGGGTGAGGTGGGAGGGGTAGGCTGAGGGTTGCATCAGGGTGGAGGGATGGAGAGTGAAATAACATCGAAAGGGGAGGGATGGAGAATGAAGTAAAAAAGGAAGTAGAGTAACGTTTCTGCGTACGAGTAAGAGTTAGTGAGTGAATGAGAGAGAGAGAGAGAGAGAGAAAGAAAATTTAGCTCGTATATCTTTTAGAAGGCATGAGACAATGGAGCTTCGATATCGAACTCGATGCTGTTCGAGGAAATACTGGTCACACCCACTCCCTTTCTGTCTTTTTTCGTTCTTTATCTTTCTCTTGATATTTTTTTTCTTCTTCTTTTTCTTATTCTTCCTCCTCTTCTTCTTCTTCGTATTCTTTCTTTGGTGTCTCTTCCGTAGGTGTCCACGTGTACCCTTGGACACGCCGAATATATATTTTATCGTGTCCTTCTATCGTATCATCGCATCTCTTCTTTCGTGTAGGTGGTTGTACGAGCAAGAGAGTATGGCCACCTTTTATGGTAGAGATGAAAATTCAGTTCAGAGGTTTCATTGCGTATATTTTTGCAACAACACCGTACCTAATTTGCGAATTTTCTTTTTCTTTTTTATTATTATTATTATATATTGTTTCACGATGAAGTGTACATTTATTATGATGAAAAATTTAATATTATTTTAGTTATGTAATTGCTAAAAAAAAATTGCGAATCAAATAAATTTCTATTTATAGAATTTATGTTGGCAAAGAAAATTTGAGAAATGTTCCAAAGAGATAAGAAGAAATTGAAAATTGTCTTCAATCAATTTTGTTTTCCTAGAAGGAAATCGCAAAATTTCCTAAGTCCGTATAATTCCTACTGAAGAATTCATGGCATACTCGTAAAAGTTTCTTCTTAGAATAAGCATAACTCAAAATTAGAGCCTCGGTGTAACTACGGAAACCTCGTACGAGATTTCTTCTCTTATTTACAACAGCTTATGACCCGTCTTTGGAAAATTTTAGAAATAATGAAAATTCAAAATAAAATTCCAGCACATATCGCGTACAACACTTATCGTAGATTTATTATAATATATCCAATTAATTCAGAATAATCATGGGAAGGGTCTAAGTTCGAGTTGGATAAAGGCAAAGGTTTTATGATCAAACATTACTCCTTCTTAAGAAAACTTCGCACATATACATGTATTACGTACACGTATAGCTGCATGTACGTGTTGGAATTTTTAAAAAATTAAAAAAGAAAATACTTGTTTGTCGGGATGTGTCCAGGAACGATCTCAACCTGTAATCCCCTATCAAGGATTAAAATAACGTACCGTCATTAAGTAGCTTGATTAGGCATAAGTTAATCGTTAGAAATACAAGTATGGTTCTTGTTCGTGAAGGATTAACAAAATCCTGTCTTTTACCAATCTTGTCTTCGATTTTGTTCTTCCCGAAGGTTGAACTTTAGACACGCGAACTTTAGTAACTTTATGACCGACACTGCATTCTGTTACATGCTTTCTCTCTCTCTCTCTCTCTCTCTCTCTCTCTCTAATTCTAACTCCCTTTCCTTCTGTCTTTCAAATTCTTCCTCTCATTCTCTTTCTCATGTAGTTACCGCATGCGTACAAAAGCGGTAATACGAAGGAAGAGTTTCTGTATGAAAGACCGTACCATGCACCGACTCGTCGATCAAGCATTAGAAACGATAACACCTTATACGTAAAGTAATACTAATAGGAATATTTTATTTTTATTTTTTTAATTGTTTAACGCACTGCAACAACGTTCCGATATTTATTTTTACGATATTTGCAATGTATTAAAAACGAATGAGAAACTATAGGAATCGTTAGAAACTTCTATTCAATCATATTTTATATGGTATTTACAATTTTATTTTATATTCTCTCTTCGGTTCTACATTTGTTTTGTTTAACTTTAAGTATGATTATTTCTTAAATAAATAACAAATACAAAATAAAGACAAATTATGTTTAAGTTTACATAAATCTCGTGGGAATGGGGAAAAAGTTACTTTTAATTTCATTTAAATGATATTCGAATAAGTTTTCTTTAATAAAAAGGTTGAGATGAGAGAAATAAGATAATTATTTTTTTATTTTATCATGAGAAGCACTGATTAATAGGATATTATTGCTACCACGGTTGGTTTGTCATCATCTCTTCGTTGAAGAAATATAAGAAGAAGAAAAATAATGATGAGGAGAAGGAGAACGAGGAGGAAGGGAAAGAAGACGTCTAACGTATCCGTCAACGAATTACGATAGTCGTCGGAAAGTATCAGCTTATTACCGCAATTCGATTCGCTTTCTAAGTATTCAAGCGCTTCTATATAACAAGTTAGAAAAATTTATTTAACTTCACGGAATTTCTTTTTATACTTATCATCCATGTATATATACATACATGTATCTGCCTATATATGTATGTATGTATTTATGTAGTGGTTTAATCAACGGTGCGCACATTCCATAAGCGATTATTATACTCGTAGAGTGAAGTTCTCTTTTCCATGTGTGTACGCAAATACACAAATGTATGCAATAATATTCGAGAACGCGTAATTCGGAAGTCATTCTTGAACGAAACGGTAAAAAAAACCAGAATCTTCTTTCTCTCTCTTTCTTAGAGAGTGTACCGCCCTCGAAATTATAAATAGTTGAAAAATACGACTCGAAAAAAACATAAAAATATAACTTCGAAATGAGGATAAAAAGGTTCCTCGGCATATTACGAGATAAATTACGATCGAAACGAACGACATGGTGTGGGGATAGAAAGGGGGAAAGGGGAGATATTTCTTTTTCCAACCAATTTTCGAATTCTACCAATATGTGTGCATATGTGTGTGTGTGTGTGGTGTGTAGTATGTGTAATCGTAATGTACGATTTATAAAAGACGATATAACAGTTTTATGTGTGCCTTTAAAATACATTCGATTAAACTGTTACGAGATAATTAGAAATCTTAACCGGAGACGAAAATTTCTCTCTTCCTTCTGCCTCTCTCTCTCTTTCTTTCCCCCACCCACCTATCACTCCACCATCCTTCTGTCCTCATTCTCTCTCTCTTTCTCTCTCTTTCTATCGTTACACGAGCTAGTTTTTGCACGGTGTTCCAATTAGTCTCAATGACATTCTCGTCTTCGATGTAGCGGTCATTTTTCGTCCAATAAAATATTTTTACAACTTGTAATGCGGATAATTAAACTGTTACAAGATCGAATCTGTTAAGTTCGCGATTCCTTCCGCTTTATCTTTATTTAAAGAAAAGAATCTTTATCACGAGGTTTCGTATATTAAAAAGATAAACATTTTTCTATATTTTTCGTATCTCCTTGGTTCGGATAAATGTTCAAAAATGCGGGCGATATGAGTCAACTAAAAAAAAGAAATTTATAATGACTCTCCTCCTTCTTCTCCCCAAAAAATTGTTTTCATCGTTTATCAAGATGAACATTTTCACGTGAACTTAAAAATTTGTTACTTAAAAAAAATCAGGACAACTTATGAAAAATTATTAAATGAAACAGAAAACATAAGGAAAAATAATTTCTATTCGTTTTATGTTAGACATTTACTCGATAAAAAAGAAAGTTGAATTTTATATAATTTTAATTTTATTATAGGTACATTTCTAGTAAATCTGAGAAAGAGAAGAAACGAAATTTGTTCTAATAAGATTTGTTTAGATTATGTTAAGTGCTTCCGTGTTGCGCGTCGTTCTCTCTTTTCAACCTACCCTTCCGCTCCACCCCCTATCCTAATAACCCCCTTCTTTCCTCCTACCCCTTATAACCACCACTACCTGAAGCCCTATTCTCGTAGGTAGTTTCGCGATCGTTAATTAATTCGAGCGCTTAATCCTTCGACCGCTAGGAGCAGCAGCAACGACAGAAACAGAAAAATCAACTACTCGTAGTTGCGGATTTGCCGCATTGGTAGGTCGCATATGCGTTTATTCCGCGCGTCCGCGATCATAATTCTGGCTTTTAATCGATCTATAAGCGTAAGGAGAAAAAGAAACTGAGAAAAAGAGAGAGAGAGAGAGAGAGAGAAAGAGAGCAATAATATTTTCGGTATAGTGTAAGCGGTGTGTTCGTGCCGCGGTGCGTGCGGCCCTGTGTGACTCGTGTAATTGGCTCCCAACTGGACTTCAAAGGGTGCCGCTCTCCTTCATCCAAGCCGCCATTAGTGCGAGCGAGTGAACGAGTGAGTGAGTGAGCACAAGAAAGAGAGAGAGAAAGAGAGAAACGTGGCAGGTTCTCTCCGGCGCGGCACGAAAGATCGAAAGAGAAAGAGAGAGAGAGAGAGTTATATGAAAATTATACGCGACCGTGTAGTCGAACTTGAGTGCGTGCAAGAGAGATGAACGATCACGTGTACATGTATGAGAGAGAGAGAGAGAGAGAATAAGGAGGGGAGTGAGGGTGCGAAAGAATGGAATAAGAGAGGGGTGCTAATGACGAGGAGAAAAAGAGAGAAAGAGAAAAAGAAAGAGAGAGAGAGGGTGAGAGAGGGACGAAAGGATTGTGGAACAAGGATACGCTATCCGTGGATCGTGTTGCGACCAAAGGACGATGAAAGTGAGAGAGAGAGAGAGAAAGGGAATAGGAGAGGTGGGGACGGGAGGGAAAAGGGTAGTAAAAGAGTGAGAGACGAACAAGACAGACAAGATTGCTCATCCATGTTTCTCGTGGTAGGATAGATAGTGTTCGATACGACGGACCCCTGTCTCATTTGGTTAATCGTCCGATATATGTGTCTTCTCTTTCTTTCTTGCTTTCTTCCTTTATTTCTTTCTTTCATTCATAACAATCGAATAAATTATTACAGCGATGCTTGTTCCTCAAGTGTGTGTCGATCGTAATCGAAGTATTGATAGGAATAATTTCTATCAACGATAATCGATCATTATACTTTAGATTGAGTATTCGAAGAATCATAACGTTGTACGTACACACACACACACACATACACACTTTTGGAGTATATGTGATGATTGTTATGATTGCAGGAATAAAGTAGGTGTATGTGTGTGTTGAATAATTTTTGTTTATTTATTATACAAATGTATTTTATAATATTAGGCCTACCAAAAAGTTCTGTCCGTTCTTCCTAATGGCAATTATATTGTTTAATAAAGTTTATTAATAGTAAGAAAAATTTGTATCTTGTTTTATTCTAAAATTGGATAGAACTTTATATTTTTCTGGATAGAACGTAATATTATACAATTAATTTTTTGTTCTTATTTTAATTGACTTTAGACAACCGTAATAATTATTGACAAAAATGATCAATTCGATTATATTTATTCTCTTTTGTTTTTTTAAAAAACTATTGTTTTTCCTAATTCTTTTTTTTTTTAATGCACGAAGGAGGGAATATTTTGGCGAAAACAATCGGACACAGTACGATCCATCATAATCATAATCATATTGGACTCGTAGCAGAGCAGATTTTTAGTCTCCCACGGTTCGCGACGCGGGAGTCTTTCAAAGACGACGAAAACGTGCAAGAAGAGAAAAAGGGGTGAAGCTAGGTGGAGGTTGGGGAGGAGGGTTGGAGGATCTGGAGAAGGGGAGATGGGGGTGTTTGTTGGTCTCGTTTGGACGTCGGAGAATCCGACGAATCGGAGCTGCTCTGCTCCAACGAGAGTCCTAACAGCCGAGGACACGGGTCGTTTAGGCGGCTCCTTTCTTCGATCATTAGTCCGCGTCCACGACTGAGAGTCCACGAAGCCTATTCGCGCGCGCGCGCACACACACACGCACATCACCCTTCAAAAGGCGTATAGGAAAAAGGCAGCACCCTCCTACGAATCAAACCCTTTTCTAGAAGCTGTTTTCATCTTATTATTTTCTTTCGTTTAACTTTTAATATTTTGACAAGTTTGCGACGAATTTCCTATCATTTGAATTTACTTAAAAAAAGATTAGGATTACATTTATATTCAAGTTTTTGATTTCATTACTATTATTGAGGATTTTTTCTTTCTTCAATTTAATATTTTTAATTAATTTCGATCAGTGTTTATACTAAAATATTAACATTTAATTCTTTTACCTCTATTATAAATACTTATTAATTATAATTTAAAGTTCATCAAAAAATAATAAATTTAGAAGTAAAATTAATTTTACAACATATAAACAGAAATTAAAACTATTTCAAAATAAATCCAAATAAATATTTTAATTAGTATTATTAATTAAAATTGTGTTTTCGTTTACAAACTGCATAGCAAATAAATCATTTATCGATCATAGATTATTAAAAAAATGTAGATACAATTAACATAATAATTTTTTCAAACATCCTTTATTTTAATAAAATTCTATGTCTTTGAAAGAATAGCAGATCAAGCGTATAAAAAAAAAACAATAGTGGTTGGTTGGTTGGCTGGTTTGTTGGTTGCTTGCTTGCTCGAGTGTCGGCATAATGGAAGAAGAAAAGAAACAGAGAAAGACTGACAAGGATGCTCGCGAAGGATGTTATCTTCGTTGAAAGAGGGTTGAGAATCTCTATTAGGATTCGAAAGATTAGCAGCATCAGGGACGGATTTCTACGTTAGCCTTTCGGTGACCGTAGAACAACTCTCGAGGAGTTTAAAAGCGTTTCATTAGAATAATCATAAAGTTTATTGCTTCTAATGCGATCTGGTAAAACTTTTATTAGCCGCTTTTTCTTTCTTTCCTTTTTTTTTTCTTTTCTTCTTTCCTCTTTCTTCTTTCAGAGCTATTCGAAAAGAGAAGATTAATCGACGAGAGGTAGAAACGAATTGGAAACGTAGTAGTTCAAATTGAAACATTTTCGAAAAAGGATGAATCAATATTAAAAATAAATAAATCAAAATTGTTTCAATCCAGAAATTGTTAGATTTTTGGACGAATAAATACGGTTGAAAATGTTTCAACGTAAACAATTTCTTTTGGGTCAATCTAAAAAGATTCTTTTTCTTTTTGATTTTTTTTTTCTTTTTTATTCTTTACGAGATTGAAAACTTTTCAACCGACCCACGTCGTCGTTGCTAGTGAAATTATTTTATCCGTTAAGTAAATAATGACGATATATGATAAGTTAGGATACACGATAAGAAAATATATTTCTTGGATAAGTATAATACGAGAAGATATATATATATAATAATAATAATAATAAAATAAGATATAGAGAAAAGATCATCATTATATCGTCTTTCAGTGTATATGTTTTTAACGACAAGCGAGTAATCGGATAGTTTTGTGTCTCCTTTGTTAAAAGGCAAATACACGGAAGCACGATTATGTGACAGGAGTTAAGAGAGAAAGAAAGAAAGAGAGAGAGACAGAGCGAGTACCGATTACATGAGGATCTTTCGAAAAGGGGTAAGAGGGGGTGCACCGTGATACAATCAATTTATCGATCAATCAGAATTCGTGTCTGACGTAGTGAAAAATTGACTTTACCTTGTACGCTTCCGCGAAATGTGCACATTCATTCCGCAGCTGCTCCGCTGCCCGTCTCTCCCGCCTTCCACCAACCACCCCCTAAACCCTCTTCACCTCTTCCTCCTCCTCCTCCTTCTCCTCCTTTTCCTCCTCCTTTCGTCCACATCCTCCTCTCAACATCTCACAGAGAACACGACCGATAACCTACTGGTTATATTTAATTCATCGTTCATTTAAATCTCCACCCCACCCCACCCCTCCGTACGTATCATCTTGAATTTACGCAACGAGTACTCTATACGCGTATTATTCTCTTAATTACCGTTCTTAAAAAGGAATCTTGTTGGTTTCTCACTTACGTGATCAAGAAACATGATTTTTAATGCCGTCTCGTATTTTCTCGGAAAATGTCAACTAAGAAGGAAGTCGAGTATATAAAACGAGATTGGACGGTTTTTACGCTTAGATAAATTGTTTTTATCGTTCTAGAAGATATCTATTTAATTAGGTGATAAGTTAATTTTTTTAATAACGAAATATTTTTCTAATCGCTTATATATTATTGTTAGTTTTTTTTAAAAATGAATCTTTCATGACTAATTGAACAGATCTGTTATTTATATTGATGTATATTTTATTAAGATAGTAATTTAATTGTTTACTTTAATGGTCACTTTTCTAATAATTTGTACAGTGTTTATTTGTTAAAGTAAGTTTCTTTTGATACCACAATAATAAACTAAAAATCTATCTATGGTGTTTCCAGTCAGTTTATATTTAATAATAAATATATTTTATAATAAATTTCATGCTCTTTTCGATTAAAAAAGATCCGAATAAAATAAATGAAGTAATATATTTAACAAATTAGCCTTACTGTCAATTAAAAATAAGACAATAATTTAATTTGTTACAGATCAATGGTGATTTTAATAATAATGTTTATAGGTTCATTCAGTTAAAGTGGATTTCGTAGTACCAATTCTTCTATTCAGGTTGAAAAGAGATCTCCATTTATGTATTTTTCTTTGTATATTTTGTTTTTTCTTTTTTCTATTTGTTTTTTTATTGAAGGTTTGGAAGATCTAAACGTGAAACGGTGAAACGATGGGGGTCAGTAGGATCGGCTTATCTTTTACCCGTAAAGTTTTCCTTTTATTACCTCTGCGAGTCCTATAATGCATAGCTCGTAACAGACGCATTCTTACTTTTTATTGCGATGCCTGGTCGGCAGCCTTTGATTTAATTAACTCTTAAAGCTCTGTTACCTTACCTATTACCAACGCGATATCTGAGCTAAAAGCGATGGATATATTAGTAAGAGAAATCTTTCGAAACGATCGGCAAACAAGGAGATCCGGATCCGGATTTATCTTTTACGTTCACGTCCCTATTTTTATATTACTTCTAACACAAACATTGCACACCTATACTTTTACGTATTCGAATAGATAATTAAATTTGTTTCAAAGAAAATTTTTCGACAAAATTTCTACACATGAATTCATATTAATTCAATTTAATTCATACATGAATTAAATTAATTTAACCATTTTACATTTTTTTACATAATTTTTTTTGTTAACATTCATAAAGGTTAAAATCTGTTAATATTATGATTCTATTCACACTTCTTATTGGGGATAGACACAAGGATTAAATGATCGTTTAGAAATTTGATTAAATTTATACCAAGGATAAAAATCATATTTATACAAATTTATTTAAATGTATTATTAAATTTATTAAAAGAAAAGACCAAAAGAAATTAAATTAATTTATTATAGTTTTTCTCTTTGACACGATCAACACGAAAACTGCATCGTCCTTTGAACACGATTGCTAATGTAGTGTTCCTTTTTTTTCCAAATCGTCCTTCGATTTCTATCAAAGGACTGGACGATAGAAATACGACGAACAATGAGAAAAAAAAGGGAGGATGGTAAACGAGAAAGGGAAAATAAGAAAAAGAAAGAAGATGAGCATGAAGGAGTAGTAAGAAGAGGATGAGATGAAGGGAGGAGGTGGAGAAGGTGGATAAGAGCGTGGCGGAGCTTAGGTAACTCCGGAGGATCATGATTAATCAATTAGCGATCCCAAGAGCTCTTCAAAAATCGATGTTAGCCCGGGCAAAAAAGTTTGACCAGCAAAGGAGCCGCCAATGACGTTGCTGGAACGTTCTCATAGACTGTCAACTGATTTTTGAAAAAATTTTCCCGCCGACCAAGCGAATGAACGAACGAACGAACCATCGATCCATCTATCCATCCATCCATCCATCCATCCATCCACCCATCCATCCATCCGTCCATCCGTCCATCCATGTATCCTTTTTCATCCTCTATTATTATTTTTTCTTTTGGTTTTATTATTCCTTTGATTTCTTTCTTTCTTTCTTTCTTTCTTCCTTTATTTCTGGAAGATTTTTACCTACCGAAAAATTCTATTACACCGTCACAAAAGGAACGATTTCGCGGCGGCTCGAATCCGAGGAATTTTTTTGCGATGGTTCCCCTTTTTCGAGGACGTGTTACCTTTTACCACAGTGGCGAGTTTCTTTTCGTCCAACATCAATTCCTTCGTAGATTGATTTTCATTCGCTCCTCGGAAATTGACTCGGACGATTATTGCCAACGATCTCCAATTATCAGCGATTCAACTTACGACAACCCTCCTCATTCAAATATCCATCCACTATTCTTGTTCGCAACGTCTTACAGATTTATATAAAAAAAAGAATAAAATAAAAAAAATAAAAAAAGTGAAAAGGAAAATAAATTTTTTACTATTATGCAGTATAGCGTGTTTAAACTATTCGTTTAAAATTCACTTACAAGTATGATATAAATATATTAGTTAAAATTGTTCCTCCATTAGATAATTATAAGATAAAGGTTAACAGCCTTTTGACAATATTAAAATTAGTACAATAATATGTATAGTCACCTAACTAATTTAAACGTGTAACGTTCTCGTCGCGTTGTGCAAATCGATCCAAGTTTTTTACTTTATTCTAGGAATCGATGAAAACCGTGCGTCCATCTTTGTTAAAACCTCGTCACCTCTTACACTAACATTTTCTCTCTAATGTTAGTTTCGAGCACGTTGTAGCTGCTTCTTTGTATAACAGCACGCAATATAGGTATATATACATATGTGTATATATATATATATAAATCGCTGAAGAAGGTAGTGAAGAGAACGAGTATATATGAAAAGAGAGAGAGAAAATCTCAATCATCTCCGGCCGGTTTCTTTTGTACTTGGCGCTTCTAAAGCCGAGCGCCGATTGGCCAAGGGGCGTTCAAAGAGCGCCGCCATGACTGGCAAAGCGGCCGTCTTTTGTTTGTGAAACAATGGTGAGCGCGCGGCTCACTTAGCGTGCCATCCAAATGACAAGCTCCTCCGATACTTAATCTATTAGGAAAATTAGCGGTTCGCGCGCGACAACGCAGCCTTTTCGATAAATTTTTGTCTAGGAGAGAACAAAAAATCTCATTGGAAAGAAAGAGAGTACGAAAAGAAGAGATCGAGATCTTTGTTAAATCCACGCGAGCGTAGTGATTAGGGTGTAGGTTCAATTTAACCCACTCAAGGATTATATCTATGACTTTAGAGATTAGGATTGTGTTAGGAACAAAAATTCGTTCATTAATTTCCACCATAATCTTTCGACACCTGGCATTAACAATTTGTAAGTAGGATCTCGCGTCATCTGTAAACTTGTGTGATTTTTTAAAGGAAATAAAAAAAAAAATAGAGTTTTATACTCGTGTAATTGCGGAATGGTATTTGAGTTGCTTGATAGGTTTTCATAATGTTAGATAAGAGAAAACAAAAAAGGAAGATATCCTTGGTATTCCGTAGGGTCATTTTAAACTCGAGCGTGCTTCTAAACAATTTGTTTCTATAAAATAGGCATTTCGCGTGTCTGAACGTAGTTTTTCCATCAAGATCAAACATTTTCAAATTGGATATTTGTTACAAATACGTAACACACTTCTATTTTTCTCCCTTTTTTTTCCTCTCTCTCTCTCTCTCTCTCTCTTGTTCTATCTACCGAAATTCTTTTAATAGAGTCGTCCGTTTTGAGTAGCATGAATGGGGAGGTATTAGCAGAAAGACAGTGTATTTATTATATTATAGCGAAGAACACATCATGTCAGTCGAATGGGAGACTTTCGAGTTTGAAACGATGGCTCTGGGAAAAAGTTCTCCCGCGGTGGCCTAATTACGACTTGGAAAGGTAATTATTCGATTATTCACACTCGCTTGGCCGAAAATAATAAAAAGCGTTGGTGCCTAAAGAAAAGGGGGGGAAAAAAAAAAAGACGAGGATTTATGGGCCATTACGATTCGTTCTACCAGCAGAGACGAAAGGGACGTTCTACTCTAAATCGCAGATGCCAGAGAACCTCTTTTGGGTTACACCATCTGCAATATTTCCATTGTAGGTCTTCATTCTTCCTTTTATTGTCAGTTTTATACCTGTTACCGACCGAGTTGAATTTTAATCTTTGTTGATAATGTACTTCGATAATGTAGGGAATTCGATAATGTGTATTCGATAATGTAGGGAATCGTTAAAAAGCAATTGGTCATTTCAGAATTTACACAATAACTATCAGTCGATATATTACCGACACAATAAAATTTAATTCAAGTATAACTTTATAAATTTCATTATCTTTCAACTTTCTTATCTTTTACGATATATGAACAAATTGTTAACTCTACAAATATATATATTAATTTTTTTTTTATTAAAAAATATTACCTTAACAACGATAGATAAAACAGTTGATGATTATTTTATTCTCTAATATTAAACAATGTTGTTAACATGACAATAAGATAAAAAAGAAGCTCGTAATAATTCGCAGATAAAGGAAATAATTTTTCTAAAATGATCATACTCGTATAGTTAACAAAAAAAAAAATCGCCCCGTATTTTATTTACATCTGCAAATAAAAAAAAAACCGTGCTCTCGATATTGCAAGAAAGAGCACGCGCTTGTAAAATAATGAAGTTGGCTGTCAGCGAGTGTCTCGCATCTTGTCTCATCTAATTTCGTTCGTCACTACGAAACGGATGACAAAAAGATTCGTTTCTTAGTCGCGGCTTGCTTTTCTTTATCGTCTGCCCTTCGTCTTGTTCTTCTTTTTGATATTTTTTGCTCGGGCCAGCAGAAGCCGCACGTTAGTAGGGAGCATCTGTCGTGGTGAGGTTTTAAATCGTTCGCGAGATCTCTCATAAAATCAAATAGTTCTCTCGTGTTTGGTGCCCGATATAACTCTCGCAGTAACCACAGGCAGCAATATAAAGGACGACAACAGTAACTGTATGAGAGATGGGAACGAAATGAGTTTAAACAGGGTCGAAGGGTAAGAGGGGGATGATGGAAGAAAATGGAAGAGGTGGAGGAGGAGGAGGAAAAAAAAAGCTCGTTCAACGACCGTAGAATATCGAAAACGAAAGCTAAACGTTAAGGTAAACTGAAAAACAATCGCCCATAGGCGGCTGTCACTCCGAGGACGATTGGTACGAGCTCGCGTTGGCACTGTGTCGGCACACAACCAAACGAGTCATCATCTGTTTCCTAAACCAGATCTCGTTTATTTTTCCAATATGGACGACTAAAACACCGAAGAAGACGCGGGTGGATCTACCCGGTCTTGACGAGGAGGTGGCTCTCCGTCTCGAGTAATTCGAAACCTATTTATAGGATATCAACCTAAACGGCCTCTTTCTATTTGCCAAAATGATTCTTTTCTTTTTTTTTTTTAGTCGAGTAGCTGACGAGTTGATTGCAAGAAACAACGATCTTTAAGTTGTATCTCTTTTGATCTTTAAAAAATAAAATGATCAATTACTTGATTCATTTTATTTTCCAATACATTTTTAAATCAATAGGTATATAATCAATATATTACTTGCAATTTTATTTAGTTTATTAATCTTAAATATAGAAAATTATATAAGCTTGATATAGTTTTACTGCTAGAATAATTTAAGGGTTGTTTTATGGATCAATAATTTTCTTGCAAAACAGTTGAGACTAGTTTAATTATTTATCTGCTTATTTTTAAGAATAAATATAGTTTTCTTCGAAACCTATGTCTAATTATTATAACAATATGTAATTATGATTTAAATAAATAATTCAATATTTATTTTCAAATATTGAAAGCAACGTTGGCAATTTCACGTAAGAAGTTATGATAAATAAATAAATATTCGTAGTGGAAAAAATCTTTCGGATAGATGAGGTGTGTTCTTCGTGAAAAGAGGGTGGGGTGTAGATAGGTTGTAAGGAAAATTCTTTCGTCGGAGAATTTTTCCAACTCTGTGGAACCGCGACGAGGTTGCTGCATGAAACGCTGTTGATTGGCCGCTGGGTACGCCAATTTTCCTCAGCGGCGCTTCGCCGCCACGAAAAATCGCTAAATTGCTTCTTTGAAATGCCGGAAAAGCGGAGAAAACGATTTCCTTGGTAGTTGTGTCGTCTGACACAACTTCTATTCCTCTATTTCTTTCTTAACCTTCTTCAACTATCGTCCTGGTTGGTTTTCTCGATAAAGAGAAGATAAGCATCGTTACTCGTTTGATGAGCCACGCTCACTCGACTATTTTTTTCCTTTCATTTTTATTCTTTCAACTAAAAGAAGACAAATCGTCGACTCTATCCTGGTAATTCTATTTTTCCCTTCTCTGTTATTTTCTTTTTACAAAACAAAATGCTCACCCCATTAATGTTCCATCGTTTTTTCTTTATTTTTTCGCTACGTTATTCTATTTTTTATTCATTTATAATATCTCTATAAAAGAATTTATAATCATCATTATTTTTATCACAATATTTATCTACGAAAATTATTATAGCATGCTAATTAAATGTACAAAATTTATTTCTTTCTTATTTTAATTTTTTTTCTTAGACAATTCGATAAGAGTTTTTTTTGATAGTTAACAATACCAATCATTAACTCCAATTTTAATTCGAACACCTATCGCATTAGTAAATTTGCTATTACGTTAGCTAAAAATATGATTTAACTTATGGACCACCCGGTATTACAATTTTGATTACCTTAGATAAATAAAAATCAATCTTTTAGAGTTTCGAGCCTTTTCATCTTCGGTCTACTTGAAAAGATATAAAAAGGAAATCACTGATAGCAAAGTTGGAGATTTTCTTCCGACACTTGTGTCTATCTCTCTCTCTCTCTCTCTCTCTCTCTCTTTCTTATTCCTACCTTCTCTTTCTCTTTTCTTTTTTATTCTATCTCTCTTACGTGTCCGCCCTTTAACTTCTGACACGCGTTTCAATTGGCCCGGTTACCAAGGAAACCGAGGAAGAAGCCGAGTGTCACGCGGACTATTGAAGAGGTTAAAGGGGACTTTCTGTGTTCACCGAAAACATTCTAACTTCTCTTTAAACTTCTCTTAGAGATCCAATTGTGTACCATTTAAACGTCCTTCTTCAAACAAGTGTTAACGAGCTTCCGGCTGATCGATTAGGTACGAATATCATCTGGTTTTTACAATTAGACGAATCTCTCAAATCTTATAAAACAATTTCATAATTATTTTCTATTTTATCATTTTATTTATTCACGAATACGTACATACATATATTTCAATTTTTATCATTTTTATATACAAACACTTCATTTTAACATAAACATTTCAACATAATCTTCATTTTTATAACACACGCATATATTTTCTATATTTTCTATTTACTAAATTCCTTGCATAGATATTAATTTTTTACATAAGTATACTTGTGTATATTATTTCAATTTTTATAAAATTTAATAGAAGAATATATTGCAATATAAAAATAAAGGGAGTGAGAGAGAGAGAGGGGAAGAAAAATTTCGAGGAACGAAGAGTCGGCCGCGCACCCATTAGACTTTTAAATTTGCACGAGCGCATCGCTAGGTACCACCATTGTAAGAGATAGAACGAGCATGCTTCGAAATAAAAAAAAAAAAAGGATAAAATAAAAAAAGGGAAAGAGAGAGAGAGAGAGAGAGAGAGAGAGAGAGAGAGAGAAATGTGAATTTTTATTCGGACCTGAAATGGTTCGTGTAAAATTGATAATAGCTCCTGCGTGGCTACTAACCGAAGAAATCGTCCCCGGGCTTGTGTCCACCGACAATACGAACCTTCTTCCTTTTTATTTTTATTTTCATCTAAAGAAATCAAAAATTCTCCTTCGAGAAAGTCCGATCAAATAATCGATCTTAATCACTCTTTGGATCTCGATGAAAATTATTTAAATTATTCCATATAATTTCGTTCTTCCTGAGATATTTTTCAAATTAAATTATAAAATGAGATCATTATTTTTTATTCGTACATTCGAAAAGTTATTCTTTTGTGAGATTTAATGAAAAAAAAAACTGAAGAAAAATTCGCGAATGAGTTTTAAACAAATTTTTATAGATTCTGATGATCAAAATATTTTCATCTGAACAAAATATTATCTTCCTCTTTCTCTATTTCTCTTTTCTTTTTTTTTTTTTTGAAAAAGGACGATCGAAGAGTTAGAGATGGACAAAGGAGGGGATGGGAAAAAGGAAAGACTACTATAACAGGAACGTCGATGAAGGGTCGTAGATCGGACAGAAAGAGATGAGAGAGAGAGAGAGAGAGAAAGATGGTGGATAGAATGAGAGAGAGGGGGTGAAGAGGAGGGACAGGGAGTGGAGACTTTGCTACAGCACTATTAACAGCTAATGAAAATTAGCTTCTGTCGCTTGATTGAGCGACAAATCGCTCCTTTCTTGTTTCGGGAGAGGGAATGAGAAAGAAAGAGAGAATGAGAGAGAAACTTTGGTGTCGTTAAAACCAGCTTCACCTCCACTCTCTTTCTCTTTCTCTCTCTTTCTCTTCTCTTTCGATCTGCGAACGTTTCGTAGAAAATTTCTAGCGCGTGTAATGACACTTTTCCTAGCAAAATTACAATGCGGTATAATTACTCTTGAGTTTCTAACTGATTCCAGTGTATCCTTTTTATTCCCTTTTTCTTTTTTTTCCATTTTGTTTCATCAAAAGATTTTTTCTAACAAAATTTTCTTCTTCCAATCCCCGGATGATTGTGAGTTAAATTAATTTTCGTTTTGTTATATATTTAATTTTCTTTTTTTTTAAACAAGTATTTCTATATTTTAATATTATTTTATTTTATAATTAATTAAATGAAATAAAAATTATTTCTAATTAACATATATTTGTATTTATATTTCAATATACTTAATATAATTTGAATTTTCTTATAGTTTTTCAGAAACTTTAACTTCCATTATTTTTTTATATCTTTTTATTTGATTATAATTGTTATTTAACTATAATAATGAAATTTCGTAGTATAGATACAATTGGTTGGAAAATAAGGAAGTTGATGATGATGATGATGATAATCAAATCGATTTAGTAGAAACGTTTCTTTCGCAAAAGCGTATCGGCCGGTTCCTTTAGAAACGAAGATATAAAATGTAAATTTCTCGCAACGAAACCGCAAGTCATTAAGGCTACTAGCTAGTATACTAATGGCGATACTCTATAAGCTGCTGGTACAAGGTCTGCCCGAGCGGAACGGCATTACGGCTGTGGAATGTTTAGACGAGCGATCTAAACGAAACGGTAATGGACTGCAGAAGCGACTATAAAACTCCCACCTATATATCCTTCTCTCTCTCTCTCTCTCTCTCTCTCTCTCTCTCTCTCTCTCTCTCTCTCTTTCATTTTCTATCTCTCTTTATTCTGTAACGCTATTCAAGATGATCCTTTCCATTCAAGAAGCAAGCGGAACGAAGGATGCACCTAATTGATTTCACATATGTACTTCATGTATGTATATATGGATTTACGTGTACATTTATGTGCGAATATATCCATCTTCATATTTACACGTATGTATGGAACTAAAATACATTCACATATTAACGATTATTATATCTATCGTTTTTTTTTTCTTTTTTTTTTATAAGAAACTACAAATGAGACGTAATGAAGTATCGTATGTTTGAAGTACTTTGTTAGATTCACAAAGTGGAGGAGAAAATTTGAAAGTCATTAGATGATAAGCGATAATATCGTTAGGAACGATGGAGAAATATATTTTCTAACAAACAAACAAAATATACACTATTAATATGTAGATCTGTAGCAATATTTATTGCCAGTAGAAGTTCTAATTAACTTGTTATCTAAAAAAAAATTATTTTCTTCTATTACATCTAAAGCAAAAGAAATATCCACAACACACACACATACATACAAAAAGAGAGAGGAGAAGAATGTTCTCTCTCTCTCTTTCTCTTTCACCCCCGAATATATGGATTATTACTTTGCCGTAACCCTTCTTTAAACGTGGAAGCAAATTTATATATTAGCCGTAAATTGCAAGAATTGATCAACACTTCAATTTTTGAAAAAGCATTTGTTATAGTCATAACATTTTATATTTATAATAATTTTTCCTAATAATTAAGATTAACAGCATTAAAAAGAGAAAAATTTGTTTGTATAATAAATAATTTATTTCAGAGGTCACTTTGTTTAATTCCGTACTTTAATATTAATCGTTGCAATAATGCAACTCAAATGCATTAGTAAGCCATGAATGATAATCAAATTTATAAAAGGGAAATTTTAATTATAAAGGAAATTAAAAAAAAACAATATTGTTTCATGGAGTTAATCAATTTATGGAGTGAACGGTTCATATAAATGTACAGATATTTGAACAAACAAAAAGATTAAAGAATACGTTTAGAGTCGAGCTACAAGATTTGTAGAAAATTACCATCCCCGATAATTAATTCGTAACTTGTTAAATCTAATGAAATCATAGTTTGGAAAATCACATGGTATAAAATTTTAATACGAGTCCCCATTAAGATCAGAAGCTACTGAAATGTCAAAGGAACTCTTTTTCTCTCTCTCTCTCTCTCTCTATCTAACTTTCTGTTTCTTCTTTCTCTCCACGAAAGCCAATAACGAATAAGACGCACGTGAACTTCCTTTCGGCGATGGTAATGTAACTCTTTTGTTTATAACAGATGAGTGTCAGAACTAGAGTCGTCCCTTTTTTTTCTTCCGTTAGGAACGGAGTTAACTCTGTTAACTCTGCCGGTCGGCCGCGTCTGAATAAACATATCAGATGTCTGTTCAGCCCACCCAGAGAAATGGGGGGAGACTACAGACTATTAAAACTCTTATGGGGGGAGGGAGGGTTAAAAAGCCCTCGTTGGTTCCTACTCTCCTTAAAACTTCACTATTTTAACTAATCCTAAAGCAAATTATTTCCACTTGCCCATTTATTATTATGGTCATCTCTACTGAAAAATTATGACAAGTATGGTAACGAAAAAAAGAGAGAAAAAAAAATAGGAAAAAGAAAAAAAGAAGAAGAAGAAGAAGAAGAGGATCGTAAAAAGGCGTAACTTTTACGAGCAACCCTACTTCGGGGATCATTATAAAGATGTTTATTTAGTCCACTTTTTCTATTTTTTTTGTGTTCATTGTTTCAATTTTAGGCGAGGGATATTAGAAAAGGGAAGAAAATTCTTTTTTTTCCTTGTTTTTTTGTTTTAATCATTTTCTTCTTTTTAATGTATGACCTTTGTATTTTTCTTTTTAATACATCTCGAATCGCCGCTCGTTTACAGAGAAACGAGGTTAACATCGATCCCTTTTATGGATACAATAATAATAATAATAATAATAATAATAGTAATTAATAATAATTAATAATTAATAATAATGATAAAATGGTAAAATAATTCTTAGGCAACGAAATACAATCGACTTTGCACAAGTATCTCTTTTGTTCTTGTTTCCTTTAAACGATATTGCACATACGCCGTCTTTGGTAAAATCAACTCGTAATTATAATAATCCTAAAGATAAATTTAATTATACGTAGAGGAACGATCTTTGAGGTAAAAGGAAAGGGTGATTGATTGGTTTAGGTTCGAATAGGACGTGAAGATGGTAAATAAATATTTCGTCGATCGAACATTCTGCTCCACGATTTCGTCAAACCAGTTTTTTGGTTTTTAGTTGTTGTTGGTTTTTTTTTTTTATACACTTATTTACAATCTAATTTACACGCTCGCACCTACTTTTTGTTTCTTAATCTATATTATTTATAATAAATTTATATATACTAATATATTAAATATATACATATGTTGATTGATGGATTGACAAATTTCGAGTTCCAGCAAAGAAACTATTTGTTTTTCGATCAAATTCACTTTTATTTAAAAAAAAAAGAAGAAGAAAATGTAAAAGCTTTTTCTGTTAGGATTCAATACTTTTCAATCCACCATCTTATATATATATTTATTATTATTTATATATAGAATGCTCTGACGTCAAACACTCGCCGTCGTTTACAAACTGTTCACACGCTAATAAATCTAAAATTAATGAGCCGTTTCTTAAAGTCCCTCTTCCACACTCTTTTTTTTCTTTTTCGATAAAAATTCGACACACCAAACAATTCGTCCAAGATAAAAACGTCGATCAAGTTATTCTTGCGTATATTTTTGTTTTCTCTTTCTTTTAAGTTTATATCTCTTTAGTCATAAACAAAACGATTTCGAATTCGATAGAATTTCCCCATTATTTTACTTGTCGTTGTTCAATTTTGTTATTTGTCCCTGATCGAGATCCGGTGCGATAGCGTTTTGTACCTGAATGTGGGTGGAGTGTAAAGGCGGACAAAGCAAAGGGTGATAGGGCAGACAATAGTAAGGGAAACCCCCTAGGGCTTTGTTCGCCGGATGAATTTGCGGGCTCGACATTTGTCCGGGAAGTTGTCCGGAACCACGAAGAGGCAATCCTCTCAAATGTTCATCCGGATGTACCAAAACGCGTACGGCTACGCGTCTAGCGTTTCCTGAATTAACTATTGCTCCTAATTCTTGTTGCTGACGTCTTTTGGTTTTATATCTGAAACAAAATCGCAAGAAAAACCAATCGTTAATAAATAATTTACGTCTCCACAACCACCCCGCCATCTCTTCTTTCCACGTCTGTCAGTTAAAAAATTTCAATATTTTATTTTCAGAATATAACAATTAATTAAAATGAAAGAATTGTTGTTTGATTTATAAATTAAAATGCTAAGATCAAAAAGTCAAATGTTAAATGAAAATATTAATACAAATTCTAAATCGGTTTATAAGATAAACAAAAATTCAAATATTTCCATTGAAACCTTACCGTCGGTTTTGAAACCAAATCTTAACTTGCGTCTCGGTTAGTTTTAATCCTCGTGCTAAATCCGCACGTTCGGGTCCTGACAAATATTTCTGCGCCGCGAATCTTCTTTCCAATTCGTAAACCTGAGCATGAGAAAATGCCGCTCTGCTACGTTTTTTCCTGCTTTGCAAACTTTGTCCGTGATTTTGCGACTCGAATATATCTTCCTCCATGTCATCTGCAATAAAAATAATCAACGAATCTAATATTAATTAATATTTGAAAAAAAAGAGTTCAAAGTTAAAAAACAAATAGAAAGAAAGAAAGAGAAAACGATATCAACCTAGCAAGTGTAGGGTTCCACGTATATCGTTTATAAACAATCAATGGGTAGCAATATTCAGTGCGTTTAATTTTCACGAATCAAATGGCGCCTTTTTGCTAAAGAAACTGTTTGCAGACTAATGTTTACATCTCGGTCGATAATCCGAAGCGACTGTTCTTTGCAGTTGGATGACTTGCTGGAGGATGGATCGGTATCCTGAAGTAATCATACTCGAGCAGCCATAGGAACGGTGATTTACGCGAAGAAAGAAAAGGAAAGAAAGAGAGAGAGAGAGAGAGAGAGAGAATGAGAGAGAGGGAGAGGAGTGGGGGAGGTTGGTAGAGACAGCAAGTGTACGCATTTCCTTAGCTTTTGATGTCTCGTTCAAACATTAACACGTGCCCTCGCTACTCCGACATGTTTACGCTTTTGCCCCAGCGTTAATTCTCCTTCCCCCTTTTTCCTCTCTTCTTTCTGTAGAACTGCGAGCTCCGTGGAAGTGCAATCGCATCGTTCGCATCGTTGCATCCTAGCTCGTTCTACTTGGCAACGAGCCTAAGCCACTCGATTTCCTCGGCTACGCCGCAAGAATGGCCAGCCGTATTACGAAGAGTTTTCGAGTGCCAAATGAAAGGACTACCTACTTTCAAAACGAGGAAGACATTTTGTGCCAATAAATTATTCGGGGTATCTAACAATTGCGTCAATATTTTTTTTTATAGAGGAGTGTATATAATTAGATTTTTTTATCCGATTAGTTTTTAGATACAATTTAACAGTTTCTTGCAATCGTGAAAATTATTCGATTTATATTCATTTATAGCATTAGTTTTATTCCGTCGAGATTAATTCGTGGCTAATTTTATTTTTCATTTAATTCTTAGATGCAATGAAAATGTTTTTGTAACTTAATTGAGTGTAAATGAAAAATTTGTTTCTAGTTTTATTTATTTGATCAATATCCAGTTAAATAAATGATCAGCGTATATATAAATATATGTTTTAAGTTTAAATAGTAATTTTGTCAGCATTTTTAGTTAAAGATAGAATTATTTTGTGATAGAAATGAATATTTTGTTATAAATAAATACCCTAAGATTTTTGAGTCAATCAATGTTACATTGATCACATATATTGCATATTAATGTTTTTATTATCAATACTGTCCTAATAAATAGCACCAATGTATTTTTGTTTGTAGAAATTTCAATCAAAAAGCAACCTATTATAATTTTTAATTTACTCTTAATTATTTTATTCAAGACAATTTACTCGAAAATTTGAAATGTTAAGTAATGAAATTCATTAAGGAAGTAATTGTTTTTGTTTTGTTGCTTAATTTTGTTTTAGTTATTTCGACATAGACGTGATACGTTTAAACGTTGATCTATATTTGATCACTTTCGACGTCAAATCTGATGCCATCTCGTTCCAAGTTAATGCTTCCCTACTCTTGATGCTCTCGTCAAACATCCTACGTCGCGTCTATACTAAAAGAGAGAGAGAAAAAGAGAGAGAGAGAGAGAGAGAGAGAGAGAGAGAGAGAGAGAGAGAGAGAGAAAGAGAGATGGAAAGTGTGTGTTCAGGACGAGCAAGTGGTGTTAGTCCACTCCGATTACAACGATGACCCTTCGGATTCTTCATCTCTCTACTTTGCTCGCTTATTTTATTCAATAGGATTCGAATTTTTTTCTATGGTTTATTGAAATACGATGCCTATTAATATCCCATATCAAATATTAAAAGTTTATCCCTTCGATACATCTAATACCAATTTATATATTTTTTTAAATCATCATTTCGACAATTTTTTAATAATATTTTTTGTTTGATTTGCCATTATAGTAATTAAATTTCATTAAACATTTTATTTGTATATACTTGAAATTATTGTCGCACATAAATGCTGGAATTTCTTTAAATAATTTGTCAAGGAAACATCTTATTCGAAAGTATTTGTAATTTTAATAATCATTTTCATAACATTTCCATTATTCTTTCTTTCCCTTTGTAATATTTCAACGATTAAAAATATTTCATTTAAGATTTTAATGATAATAAATTAGAGATTGTTGTCACAGACGTAATTTGCGATGATATTTCTTTGCAAAATTTTTTAACGTTTGTACGCCAATTTTAATCATTTCTTCAAATAACATTTTATTTATTTTGTTGTTCCGTTTTGCAATATTAGTTAATATATAAATTTCATCGAAGAGATATTATTTTAATAAAAATAAAATTGGTGTCACACGAAAATGTTGCAATTTCATTTAGAAAATGTTTAAAGCTATATGAAATAAAAGTAAGAAAGGAAGGAAGGAAGCTTAACGGAAGCTGACGTAGGACGAAAAATGTGATTCGTTTACGAAATGACATATATTTCATAGTTATTACACGAGATTGGTCAAGATAATATATAGGCAACACATAGATAACATCGATACACGTATAAGGCGACCGCAGGGGAGGGTTTCACGTTAAAAGGACTTGTAATTTTCTGAGTACAGGTTGAAACGGTGCCAACTCGTGCCGGTTACTCCGCAACTCGGGTGAGAAAGCATTAGTTTAATTGAGGGTTTTAAAATCGTTCGATGTTTTTCAAGCTCTGCCAAAAATCACTTATTTGCTTAAACGTAAATCACTTGAAGAACAAAAATTTACGTTAAAAATATATGATTTTCTTTTATTACTTTTTTTTTTTTTAATCGCATGACACAAAAATACGACGCGCACGAGTACGTGTATGTATATGTGTGTTAGACGAATGAAACTAACGGGACAGAATCGTTAAAAGCATGATTGATTTTGCGCGTTTCTTCTATCGACGTTTCGGTTAGGGGAATTTTCTGTTTACCCTTAACGAAAGATAGTGCCATTTCGACGATGTAATTTCATACGGATTGAAGAAAGGCGTCGGTATGACATTAATAGATAAAATCATAAAAATTCAAACGTGTTTATAATCGATCTAATAATTATTAAAACAAATTCTTCACATTTATCAATACAAAGTTTGAAGATTTGGATTTGAGTTGGAAGACGATTTAGAAATTTCTAAACTCGATTACTTCCGGGCAACAAATTTCATAACCTTGATCTAAATACGTGTACGAAGTAATCTATAGATTTTGGATTCTTTCTCTTCCTATCTAAAGAAAGGAAGAGAGAGAGAGAGAGAAACAGAGTAACAGTGTAGGCCCGGAGATCGGACAAGTGCAGAAGAAGAAAAAGAAGAAGTAGAGTAGCGGGCACTTGTGACGTCTGCCCGCTCGAGTGGCACTTATGCTACTAAAATTACATTCAATTACGTTATCTGTGCTCGGGTTAACTTTAAAACCGCTTGAAAAGCTCGCCTGTTACAAGGATACCGGGTTCTAAATGATCTCTTAAGTATATATCCTCGTGGCTGACACACGATCCTCTGGAAGGGTTTATAATTTGTACTTACACCAAATTTCACTTAACAAAATTACAACAAAAATGTAAAATCTTATTGTTCTTTGATCTAACAATGTGTTCATAGCCGAAATTTGTTACTCGTGGATCATCTGATTTAGTAATGTTAAACAAAAATTAATAATAATTATTATTAATCGTATTTACCAAGATATTTGTTCTTGCTCATATCCAGTGCCTCGTCCTGTTGCCTATGAGATGATTCCCTGGATTCCTTGGTGGTCTGATAAGCCGGAAGGTTACCCAAAGTTTCTAGATGCTTGAAAGATGTCTGCCCTAAGTGCGGCAAACCACCAAAACTTGAGAGATTAGCATGAGCTAGATTTCTCCTGAGTATATCCAACTCTCTTGCCATGTTAGTATCCGGTGATGGTAATCTTGGAAAACCAGTTACGATTAAACGTTCCCGTTCAATTTGTCCTCCTCCGTTATTAATTTCACGTACTAACGTTCTCTTAACGGAATCGCAAACACCTGATTGAATGATTTCGTCGGGTTCGGTGACGAGTATGCGTTTATCGTGTTCACCGTTAGACGTTCTACGACTTAGAATATCAGCGATGCTGAAAGGTGTGGGTTGAGAAGGTTTCGGTGACGTTTCGCTTCTTTTCTCCTCCTCCATCCTTTACGATATCCCCTTTTTCTAATTTTGTTTATAAATATATATATATATATATATACACTAGAAGAGTCTCAATCTTAAGATACCAATTAATAATGTTTTGCCAATTAATTGACACCACTTTGGATCAATTAAACAAATGACTCATTAACAAACGTTTGGTGTATATCAAACGCATCTTACGATTGAACATTAACTTTATCTCTTCCTCCGTTCATATAACATTAAAGTATTTAACCATTACATCACAGAATATAACGAGTTTCAATTTCGATATATCACTTATTATTTTTTTGTTTTAAATAAACCACACTTGGAACTGAAAAACACCAAAATTTCTTCGAGTTGGACGTTTTGAAATAAGTTTTAAAAAATAGAGGAGGAGCGAGGTAAGGGTGGATTCTTCTCTAGGACAATTGTCGTTGATATTATATTTCTCACTCTTTCCTTTTTTTTTGGTTCGTCTCTTTTGATATTTTGAATCGGGTTATTAATCCTCAGTCAGAGCACTCGCCGGCACTCTCCTAACTCGCTCACACTCGACGTAGGAGCGTCTCTTCGATGAAGTGCGGTGCTTGTCGCGCGCGCGCCTCCTCCAACTTATTTTTCCAATTGCTACCGAATTGAAACCGCCTCCTCCGCGAGGAGCCCTTCTTCCTGCGCCCCTTTTTTCGGGAAGTCTTCCCACCCTCTCTTCTCGTCGTACTACTACTACAAGTGTTTTCCCCTTCTATCTCGACCAACCCGATTCTCCCCACTTTTACTCCACAATATCCTCCCCTGCTATCCCTCTTACCCCACTCTCTCACCCACTAACTCTCTCTCTTTCTCTTTTTTGAGTTTAATGTTTCGAAAGTATCATTCTGTCTCTTTCTTTCACACGTTGTTCATCCTAAAAGTCTCTTACGAAGATTCGAATAAGCACTAGAGTATATATTATTTTCTCTCTCTTACACATTGCAATGGTATCTCTCTCTCTCTCTCTCTCTCTCTCTTCTTCTTTCTTACACATTTAAATAGAACATTCTTTTATGAATGAATTCACGTATATTGTTTTCTCTCTTTTCCACGTATCGGTAGCACATCGTCTCCTCTCTTTCTTTCTTACAAGTTTCCTTAATATTGTTTTTCAACTCTCTCTCTCTCTCTCTCTCTCTCTCTCTTTTATAATTTATTAAAATTCATTGATTTTTTTTAAACAAACATTTGTATAATTTAACACACGTTCTAGGAATACGTACTACATTTCTTATCTCTTTTTCTCTTTTTTTCTTTTATTAATGAAATGATTAAATACTTTCTCAAGTAATTCTTGCAATCGTGGGTCCTTTAAAATTGTTTTCTCGCCACTCCTTTCGATCCTCTTCTCTTTCTCGAAGAAAAAGAAGGTGGTACTCTCACCTTTCTCCTACCTATTTTTATACTCCTCTCTCTATTTCTCTTTCTATTATCCTCTTCTATTGGGTCAGGGAAAAAGTTTCTTCGTATTTTCTCGGTAGACGATCTTTGAGATCGGACAATTTAAGCAATATTAATCAAAATTGACAATACTTGTATGCATTTGAAAGCTAAAATATTATATATTAATTTGTGATATTTGTTTATTCAATTAAAAATTATATTAGCTTTTTAAAAATGTAGGAAAAGTGAAGAAGTTGCTTAGAAAAATGTATGACGTTTATCAAACACGATGCAGTATTGGTTCATGTTGTACGTAACTGGTTCGAGAGTTTTTAATTTGAAAATTTAAACGTCAAAAATGTATTCTAATTCTTCAAACAATTCGAAGAAAATTTGCATGAGAAAATATAAATAAAACGTTGTTACAATTTTTCCATTAAAATACGAAGAAACTTTGTCACCGGGCCATATTTATTCTACAAAATCATCAAATTAACTTTAACGATTCTTCTAAAAAACTGAGCATCTATCACGAAAATATTTTGAAAGCATTTGGCTATGACTGAATGAAAGATATGACCAAAAAATTTCTTTCGATTTTTATATTATTAAAAAAATACGAAGAAACTTAATCCCTGACCCAATATACTCCACATCCAGTGTATTTCTTTCTCTCTCTTTCTCTC
Source organism: Mischocyttarus mexicanus (assembly GCA_023678845.1). Taxonomy (NCBI): domain Eukaryota; kingdom Metazoa; phylum Arthropoda; class Insecta; order Hymenoptera; family Vespidae; genus Mischocyttarus; species Mischocyttarus mexicanus. The sequence goes on along the minus strand of JACGTP010000002.1, from coordinate 4,684,471 downwards.
TCTCGTTCTCTCTCTCTCTTATGTTGGACGCGTGTCAGAGGTAGGTGGAGCTTTGATCTCCTTCCGCTTGGCTTTCCGTAGAATCGTTTCCGTTGAACAACGGGGATGCCTCGCCCTACAGCCAATCAACGTGTTTTAGTACGACAAGACTTTTCCATGTAGAACCAATGGTAGTGAACCGAGAATATACTCTGAGCCATCTCTCCTTCTCGAGATGTTCGGAGTGGGATTCTATCAGCCGAGTGGGTTCTTCAATTTTCCATCTCTCTTATATTCTCTGTCTCTCTTGGTCTTTTACTTCTCATATTATTCGTCTGACATATTTCCTCTCTCTCTCTCTCTCTCTCTCTCTCTCTTTTTTTTAAGATCTGTTCTACTCGTCCGGTAGAGGAATAATCGACTCTTATTCAAAACAGAAAAGAATATTCATGGCATTCGAGATCAGAGGAAATTTTCTCGTTTTTTGCGTTATATCGAATTTTCAATTTATACGACGATTACTTTTTTCCTTTTTTCTATTTTTTTTATTTGATATTCCGCACAAATCACGAAATAGAAATATTTTGTTATTATGATTTTTTATTTTTACGATGATATTATATTTTTCGTAAGTATTATTACAAACATTGTTTTCTATTTTATTTCGTGGCGAAGAAAATTTAGCCTCGAGGATTGTTTTTTGTTTTAGAATTTTCTATTTTTTTATTTTTTATTACGTCTACGTTGTCCATTAATTACTCCATCATTTTTACACTTGGGTAAATATACGAGCTGATGTCAGCTATCAACGATTTATCATCCTATAAGACATTTTTAAACATTACTGTTCACACCGATGGCGACGTTGAAGAGTTAAAATCTTTTATCAGATAGTTTCTTCAATGATATTATTTTATAATGTTCCATTTAAATTCAAATCTGTCATTTAAATTAAAAAAAATAATATATATATATAATATTATAAATGTTAAAGTAAAAAGAAATATTTATGAACACGAAACGTAAAAACCATATTTTTTATTTATCATATTTCTTTCTCCTTGTAAATTAGATTTAAATAAAAAAATCAGACACACACATACACGCAAACTCAATTCTTATCTGTAATTTAATTAACAAATATATGTTCAACAATTTAGAAATATAAAAGTAAGTTTTAGATTTATGAATATGAAATGTCCAAATTTTCTTTCTCTTTCTCTTTCTCTCTCTTTCTTTCTCTTGTTAGAATAGATATAGAAGGATACATACTATAGATAGTAGTCTAGTAGCACCTAGGTAGTACTTCCTCTCGTATCGAGACGAGAGAAACTGCGCGGTGCATATATAGGGTGTACTTTACATAACAATTGCCGCTAAAGACTTGCAGTATTGTCCGCCACGTGCTACTGGTCCAGAGTTCCTATGTCGGTTTAATTAAGTGTGAACCACAGAAGCATAGACTACGCCTCACTTCATCCGATGATGACCTCGTACTTTTCTAGATATCGATGAACAAATCATTTACACTTTGGTATACGCAGCACATACATTTTTATCTTCAACATTTTTTTCTCTCCCCTTTAAGATTCTAATTTCTGTCAAATATCTGTCATCCTTTCTTATTTCATTTCTTACTATTTATATTCACACCTCTATAGTCAGTTTTACAATATAACTTGAAAAAAAATATATATGTATATTTATAAATATATTTTTATTTATATATATAACGAATTGTTAGTAGTATTATTAGATAGAATAAACCAATGTGTTGCTCTAACCGTCTAACAAAGAGATTATATTCTCTTTACATATATTTACAACCTTTTTTTCTTTAAATACCTATCACAAATTTTTATTCCTTTACTTAATCGTGTTAATGTTAGATTTTAATTATTAGTTATTATTAGTTATTAATTTTAAATATACCATCCAAATATAATAAAATTAGTACCTTTAATATTATATTCTCATTTATACGAATTTATATTTACCGAGCAAGTAAAAATTCCAAATTGTCATTGACCCGTTTTAAATTTAAAACGACAACGATAAAAATTTTTCTACAAAAATTCGTTCCCTTTGTTCTTTCAATTATGAAAGTAAAAAAAAAGAAAAAAAAAAGAGAAAATGGAGAAATAAAAAGAAAAAAAGGAAGAGAGTGAACGATGGTAACCGAGCCGGAAAAACGGTGTGCTCGTCTTCGCTTTCCTTCATCGAGCTTCTTACCTACGAACGAGGCACGATTCGATGGGTAATCTTAAGAAATCGACCAATAGAGTTCAAAAAAGAGAGAAAGAGAGAAAGAGAAAGAGAAAGAGAAAGAGAAAGAGAAAGAGAGAGAGAGAGAGAGAGAGAAAGAGAGATAGAGAGAAGTTTTAGTTTTTTTTGTCTTTCTTTATTCCGTCTATCTTCTCTTCTTCTCTCCGTTAGGATTCGATCTAATCAATAATAAATTATAGGGGGGGTTTGGTCGGTGGTAGTACATCTCTTTCCCCTTAGAACCAACGTCTGACCCTCCCGCTCAATTGGTCGCAATTCTTAAAGACCTTAATTGGCGCGGAAAATTATACCTTATTTCAGTTATCCCCACCGTTCTAGATAAAGCAGACGAGTTTTCTCTTTCTTTCTTTCTATCTTTATTTCTTTCACATTATTTTCTTTCTCTTTCACTCGCTCACCCTTCTATTCCACCCTTAAACTGTGCTACTTCGTCGCCTCTTTTGCTTCCTTCTTCTCTCCGAATTCGTTCTTCTTCCTGTACATACACACGCACACACACCCTTTACACACATACACACTGTCCCAAAGATATTTCTTTCCTCTCTTTCGGTGAGCAATCGCTCGAAATATCGACGATTTGCGGCGGCCTAAACGTTTTATTCCAACAGGAAGAAGGGCCGATCTCCTAAGGTCTTGCCATATACTACTTTTTATGTGGTAGATCCTTAAAAAAAAAAAAAGAAAACTATCATCATGATCTTCGTACATGTTCATTTCTTTTACCTTTAATATTGGTTATTTTTCTCCATCAGTAGGGAAGAGAGGACATTAATTTTAATGATTAATTAATCGTCTAAACGAATTAATATATAACATGGTTTATTTTTTGCATCTTACCAAAAGGCTTATATATTAGGTTGACCGGAAAGTAATGTCCTTAATTATTTTTCTTCGACACGACTTAGAAGTAGACTCTAATTAGCTGATAAATGATAAACAAATATTGATATGTCTAGAAACGACATTAATTTCCTGTCCACCTAATTCACTTTGTAGTAAATAGTAATCTATCATTTTTACCTTGAATTAAACATACAAATAATGGATTTCGTTTTATTATTGTTAATAATTAATCGAAACAAAATATCCTTTTCAATATACACACACACACACATGCTTGCAAAGATAGAAAAACGAAAAAAAGAATCAGTTACATTTCCTTTAATTATACTCAATTTTTCAACCCAATTTGAACAATAGGTTTAACCAAGATTAAATCTCATTAAAGATCAGAAATAATTTTCTAAAATGAAAATTTGATCGATACTGTCAAGGTAGGTGTACGTGGTTGATTTTGTAAAGTTCATGCATTTATTTAAAGACGGTCGGCCAGGTTTCCGCGAAATTTAGCGAGGAGAAAGGCGTGTCTCGTAGGAGATGATTCAAGTGCAAAGAGATAGATAGATAGATATATAAAGAGAGAGAGACAGAGAGAGAGAGAGAGAGAGGGAATGAGAATGAGAAGAGAACAAGAAGCGTTTAACTTAGTTTAACCGCGTCGAGTAGGAGCAGGAAATTTCGCTCTCGCGTCGAGACGTCGTCTTTCTGACGAAGCGAAAGCGATCGACGTATCCGTGTAAAAGGCGATCACGAGAAAGATGAGCTATCTCTTTTCCTCTCTCTTTCTTTCTCTCTCTCTCTCTCTTTTTATTTCTCTCTTCATGGGCGAGTACGCTCGCGCGCACGCCCGTCCTAAGAATATAAAAACAAGAAGACCGGATGACTGCTAACTGTTTGTTAGTCTTGGCTTTTAAAGTCCGCGCGTCTGTCAGTTCAGAGATGTAATATTAGTGCTTAGCTCGGTGTACCATTTTCTATGTATAAGTTTTCTATATGCTTATATGTATGTATATAGTTATGGGGTATGTATGATTTTGTCTGCTGGGTAAGTTTACTGTGTGTGCGAGTACGTAAGCGCCAGCATCTTCGTCTCTGTCTCTTTACCTCTTCTTCCTTCATCCTTTCTTCTCTCTTTCTTCTTCTTGTTCTTGTTTTTTGTCCTTTTCTGCGTTTCCTTTCTTCCTTCTTCTTTATTTCCTCTTATTCGTCTCTTTCGAAAAACGAACAGACGTAAAACGACGTCCGGACTTCGTTGAATTGGATGACCAATTAGCGGACGAATCTGTTTCCGATATGCGTATACCTTTCTCTTATTTGTAATCTTTTTTTTTTATTAGTCTTACGATGAAATATATTCCAATTTTTAAATAATATATATTTTTTCTAATTCCGTTTTTTTTTATTTATGGGTATATTTCTTTATGTTTCATTTATATTCGACACTGAAGTATGTAAATATTTATAAATAATATTATACACTTATGAAGTAAATTATTATTTGATAAATAAAATATATTAAAATGTATTTTTATATCATATATAAAAAGTAAGATCACTTGAAAATTGAATTCATTTATGTATACCAGGTACTATATTTTTATGTGTTAAAGTCTAATAGTATCTCGAGTTCCTTCTGCTTCTCTTCGTTCTCGTTTTAAGATGTAACGAGATGTTATAAATCATTGTGTTGCTTAAACGTTCTCCGCAGAAATACCAAAGCGGTTGTTTTTTTTGGCCACGAATCTATCGAATGCTCATCGCTAAAGTTTAACATAGCAATTTGTATCCTTTTTATGTTTAAACCGAGAGACTCGTATGTCGAAGAGTTTATCGAATATTATTTCTAGTTAGTTGAGACTGATTATATTTTAAGAGAAATCTTATATTTATATTTGAGATTTATTTATTTTTGTTTTATCCGTAATATTTCGTTAAAAAATCATTTCGATTTAACGTAGAGTGCACCGAGGAATAGTTAGATGCGATTTAAAAGAGAATGAATTAGTCGATAGTCGATATAAAAGAAATCTACGAGTGAAGATAACCATTGTTACCATTGATAAAGTCATTTCCTTGCTTATCATGGTAAATGAGTAATCTAAAAAACCGATCGTTGATATTAATATAATTAAAGAAAAACTATTTTTATTTTTTCCAATTTGTAATAAAACAAAAATTTAAATAAACTTTAATTAATCTTCCTAATCGATTATTACATTTTCCATAGCATTAAGAATATATCCAAGTTTTAAATATTTATTGAACGATCAGTTATCAAAACAGTCTACGTCAAACTTATGGTATGCAATGAAACGTATTAAGTCATAGCTTAAATTAGAGAACTAATATAAATTGATCGCCACAAGAAGGCTAAAATTTTCTAAACATTTCTATGTTCGATACGATACTTAACTTTGCGAACTTTTTTCAAATCAAAATCTTGTATTTTTGTTATTATTAAAAAAGAAAATAAATCTCAGATAGTTGGTTTACTTAAAAGAAGATTAAAACCACGCAAGGCAGTGATTAATGATACTCGACAAGAAAAAAAGGGAGAGAGAGAGAGAGAGGGGAAAAAACGAGTCAATTAGGCAATATACGTCATGTGTCGCGTTTAAACGTTTTACGCACAGAAGAAAGGGAATATATTTGAACTTTATCGCGTGCGCCTACCCTTTTGAGGGAATTCCCCCTCTACGAGTTTGCTTACAGGCAAATAGGATCGTATTTCGATGTTAAACGTCTCGTGATTGATCATATGAATATACGACCGTATATAATGGACGGTCATCGATTCACGATGAAGAAAAATACCGTGTAATCTATTTTATTAACGATGCATTTGTATACTTATGCGTTTTATAGATGAAGAATTGCATTTTCAAAGAAAACAAAATGAAATATCAAAAATAAAATCTTGACGTTAAAATAATTACTCCAAAACTAAAATCATTAAAAATAAATGATGTCTTTAGAAAATTAAATTGTGATATCACATATTAAAATAATAATAATAATAATAAAAATAGTAAAATATATAATTATTCTTGAACACTAAATGAATAATGAACCAGACTTGGCAATGTTTCATCAGGATTCAGTAAAAATCCGAAATCGGAGAAAAACAATAAAGAATATAATAACAATAATAATAATAATAAAGAAAAACTGAATACTTATTTGATTTTATTATTTTAATGAAATCAATTTCATACATCGAATTAAAAGATACGATCAGACTTTTTATTTAAAAATTTTATTTTTTACAAATGAAAATATAGAAACTCAATCATTCAACCTTAGTTTCTTCTTTACATGCACACATACTTACACGCATACATACAACGTACATACAAACATGTGTAACCCATGTAATAATGAAGGATCACGTGGGAAATATTCTCGGTAGATGTTAAGAAAAATGAAGACTGACATTTTTATCAGCATGTTCCCATGGCCTTTTATAGCGGCGGTAGCACCACGAGAAACACGATTACAAGAAGAGCACCAAGTTCGTACACGAAGTAACGTTATGCACACCAGAATAAAGTCGTCTACGTACGAACGTACGTACGTACGGGGGGGCACTTGACTGCCAGATGACCCGTCGTGTTCGTGCGATAACCTAAAAGGCACCCATGGCTTCGCTCAAGCTGTCAGAACTCACCTATTTATAAATACCGTTTCGATAAATTATTCCTATATCAAATCTTAATATCTATCGCCAATTATTTATTCCGTCAATTTTCTTTCCATATCTCAATTTTTTTTTCTCTCCAGTTGTATCAAATCTTTTTTTAATATTCATTTGTGACTTTCCTTTCATTTCCTTCCGCTCTACGTGTTTTTTTTTCTTCTATTTATTTATTACCGTAGTAGATGCATACACGAAAAGGAAAAAAAAAAATTAATAGTAGCGATGAAAAAAGACTATCACTTCAGGATGATGGAAGGTGAACCCCCGAGAGAGTGGCGCTAATCGAGTTCAAGTGCCACGAATGTTCCCCGTTGGCTTCGTAAATCTTAAAGGATGATAAGAAAGGAAAGAAAAGGAAAGAGAAAATAAAAAAAAAAGGGAAATAACTTTGAATTTATGCTACATTGGCGATAGCCACTAAAGCAACGTATCATTTCTTCCGGTAGCGTTTAAGTATGATCAAAAATCGTCAATTTTTGATAAGATTTTAAGAATAAAGATGATTTTCATGATAGTTTATGACTTTTCTTTGATTATCGCGATTGTCAGGTGTTTTTAGATTCATTTAGGATGGTGCGGGATCTAAAAAAAGAAATTTCACGATGAGACACAAGTTACGCGGAATGCCGAGTTAAATGTTTCCGCAAAAACCACTTGAAGCGGTTTCCGTTGCGGCCACTCAAAGCTTTCTATCCTTGGATTTATCCTAGAGTAAGTGAGAAAGGAAGAGAGGAAGAAGAAGAAAAAAAAGCTTACTTAACTAAAGCTATGAGAAAAAGAAAAAATCTAAGAAGTGCAGCTGCCAATAACTAAATAACTAAATTCTTCAACTAAGGAAGAAGATTTTTTTTGTTTTCATAATAAACAAAAAAAAACACTACAATTATACACAAGTTGGTGTTAGAAAAAATCTAAAAGTGTAAATTTGATTTACCCCTCTTAGGTTGATAATTAATACAAAAAAAAATAATCAGGGAGCTGTGTTATCTTTGGTACAAATTCGGTGATTCGTCGATCCAACATCATCGAGTCTTTGGATATTCAAATTAAATCATTAAACCCGAAATATCGGAGTTATTTAAAGTATAAAAATGTAAACGGACACTTTTAGTTCGTAAATCGAATCACCGGTATTTCTTTACCACAATCGTTGAAGATTTTGATCCATTCCTGAAATCGGTGCTTCGATTGTGTTCACGTATTGCATCGGATAATTTAACGGACCGATGTAATTGGTAAAACCGTACTCGCCACTCGAGACGTCCATTATACCAGCCCGACACTCGGCCACCATTTTGTTTTCCGCCGGTACACATTTCAAATCTGGAAAGGAGACTTCATTGACTGGATTTGTTGTACCCTTGTATTCGGTTTTGATCGTTCTGACACACTCGTGAACACTTGGACGTAATTCAGATACGAAGTTGCTTCTATATTCGTTGTTTAACATTTGTTGTCTTTGTTGTACGTCAACGTTTAGAACTGGTCTATTATTGTGGTCAGGATTGTGAACATCGTTTCTGAACTCTGGACTGATACTGGAATCCATTCTCATTTCATTAGAACTTGATCTGAATTCTGGACTCAATCTGACGATAGATTCGGAATTTCTAAAATCTCCTTGCATGGTTATCGACATATCAGATCGGACGTTTGACCAATAAGGAACGTTGTAAGCCTCGTGTATGTTCGGTTTACCATCCTTGATCAATACAGGTACCGAAATCTTCTTCAATGATTGATTCTTCATACCTTGTACTTGTAATTTCTCAGCATCCTCGATTCGCGCTCGTTTATTCTTGTAACGACGATTTTGGAACCAGATTTTCACCTGTGTACTAGATAGTTTCAAATTTTGTGCTAACAGTTCACGTTCCGGTGCACTCAGGTAACGTTGTTGCTTGAAACGTTGTTCCAATTCGTAAACTTGTGTCTGGATAAAAAAATAAAACAATTTCTGGTTTGATGGTTTCAAATATGTGTAGGAGTGTTTGTAGATTTCAAGAACATTTTTAATTTACCTGTGAAAATAATACTCGTGGTTTTCTTTTCGTTCTTTTACCGGATTGACTTTTCCGCAATTCTGTTTTGCTCGATGTCACGATGTTTCCTGAAGGTGATTAAAATTGTTAAAGTTTAATAGAAGTGCATAATTTTGTGCGAAATCGTAGACCAAATTTGACGCGCAAATTGTATTATTAGAAATAAAATTAAAAATTCAGTAGGATTTCTAATATGATTTCATTAAAATCATAGCAATAAATTGAAATCTCTCAGATAGTATTCCATGCATTAATTAACATGAATTTTTTAATCATCGATAAAATAATTAATTAGAATTTCTAATGTCAATGATCCAACAATCAATAAATGTCAATTACCAAAAATGTCGAATACTTTCACAATTTTTGTTTGTATGAAAAAAACATTTCTTGACATACCAAAGAAAATAAAATATAAATAAACCACAAAACGAACCATCTTCGGTGACTGGAGCGTCTTGATAAGGTGGTACAACTTGACTCAACTGATGAACATGATTTAATTCGGAATAATGCGAATAACCAGGTACACCTTGTTCCTTAAACTTTTCCGCATCCCAATTATTGTCAGGCACTGCGTTATACGCGTAATAATCCTGGGGCAAATGCGATTGTTGCTGCTGTTGTTGTTGTTGTTGTTGTTGCTGCTGTTGCTGCTGTTGTTGCTGTTGCTGTTGCTGTTGATGATGATGATGATGATGCGATTGATGTTGATGATGAGTATAACACTCCATAACTGCAAACTGTTGATCCTCGTTAAGGATATCACGCACGCTGAACGGAGTCGCTGATATCGAAGATGACAACATTCTAAAGCATTCTCCTTCGATTGCTTCAAACCCTCAAAGTTGAACCAATAAAATGAAAACAGTCAATATTTGCACCTAATTTTTTTTCTTCAAGTTCAAATTTTCTTTCTAATCACTTTTAGATTGAACATTTGTTAACACATTCGATAAAACATCATCAACTTGTTTGACTTTCGAACTCGATTGACACGAACGTTAGATCCGTAAAGTTAGAATAAAAAAAGGGACGATACTAATGAATAAAAATGTTCAAGTTGAATATTAAATTTGAAAGGGATGGTCACGGTCATGGAACGGTCAGGTCGGAAGACGAACGTTTAATGTGACTTGGTTTGTCGATGAGAGTCAAGTGTTGGGTTGGGGTTTCTCCTCGGACAGGGACAGCTAAACGATAGAAACGTGCGCGCGCGTGCCTTCGAAACGTCATATGTGTATGCGTGAGGAGCGCGTGTCCTTCCTCTCTTCTCTCAGACGTGTTCTCTGCTCGCGAAGACGAGATTTTTACCAGCACACCCACATAACTGAAGCTACTGCATCATCGAGGTGGTCGTTTTATCTTACAATTAGATTTATTCTCTTCCTTTTTTATTTGTCTTCCCCTTTTTTCTTATCTACTTTCCTTGATTCTCTGACATTTGTTCGTTGTATCGGTAAAAATACATTTAGTTTTTTTTTTTTTATGACGGAGCTTTGTCGATAGCAGAATCTATGATTGAAATTTATTTATATTTCTTTTTTTATATGAATTTTAATTTTTTAAATCGTTTAAGTCGTGTTGTTTAATTTTATTCATATGTAATTTTGTGTAATTAGAATTTAAATTTGTTTTGAGGTTTTAACTTTGATAGTTAGATCATTCACTGATTGTTTGATCATTGAAACTAGAAATTAAATTTCCAAAATAATTTCAAGGCTTCGATTAAATATTTTTTCTTAAAAAAACAAGAGTACACTTTGAGGTACTAAATTTTAACTAATATCTCTACAAGTTAATAAAAAAATTACGTTCAAATAACATCGAGCTTAACTTCGATGTTTGACGTTTACATAATTTTTTGAATCCTTTTTTATTATACAAAAATTTCTAATTTCAAAACAATATTTGTTGATTTTATTCTTTGATATTTAATATTTGATAATATCATTTTTTCTTAAATATAATTTAAATTATATAGGTTTTTTGTGTAACAAGTTAAAGGATGTTTTTTATGGATTTATGGTTGTTAACGAGGATATCGGAGAAATATCAAAAAAAAAGATTGTGAATAATGACGATCATGTCTGCTGGCACAGCATTATAATTAAGACCGGGAGTAGTATTCACGATGCGAAATAGCTTTTTGCTGCCAAGACAGCCATAACGCGTGAGTTAGTTAGGGAGGTGGAGCAAAATTAAGACCCGCCTATGATGTCTCAGTTGACCAATCAAAAGATCCACGGATCTGAGTCTTCCTTTCTGAACTCAACGATTAAATGCATCCTTCTTCAACATGCATAAATTCATTTATGTGTTACTATGCACGTATATCATTCATCGTACCAAGAAGATTAAATTTATTAATTAAATATTTGTATAATATTAGTTTATAGGAATTAGAATAAAAATTAGCGTTCTAAGGATATATAAACAAAATACAAGATTTGTAAATCAATCAATTAAGGATTAGCTATCAAAAATGTTGGAATATTAATCTAAAAATTTAATTGTTTGTTATAATAATTATTTAATTTAATTAATGATAGAAATTAAACGATATTGCAACATTGATTTAAGAAGAATAGGATATTTATAATAATTCTTATACTCAATGAATTTATCTTTGACATAAATGATTGGAAAATATTTGTAAACTAAAAATCAAATTGAATCAAAATAAATAATTTCAATTGATTGATGTTTTTTTTTTTTAAATTCATCTTCAATTAGTTGAAAATTATAGCTTAAGTTTACGTTTAGATAATAACGACGTTGTTATTACGTCATTTCGAGTAGAGTTTCGGATTACATCTCGTTTATGGGAGATAGTTTACAAAGAATTTGAATAGGAATGAAAAAGAGAATAAAAAAAAAGAAGATAGAGGAAGAAATTCGTGACGTGTGTCCGACGCGTGACATACTTGTCAAAAAGGGAAAAATGTCGCTTTCGGTGACGAATCATTCCCGTGAAATTAAGGGGCTCGAACAAAAACAAAACAATGCATTTTTCCCGCCCCAATCAGTCAAAAGTAAAAAGAGAAAATGAGGATAATATATTAACCCCCTTTTTCGAGTCTGCGATTTTGACGACGAGTCTAAACTAACATAATCCAGACCACTGTTTCTAGAGGCGCCCGGAACCCTTGAAGCTCGACCCTGGAATTCGAAAAATTGAACCCTCGAAACTCAATCTTTCCAGCTAATTTAAAAAAGGGAAAAATATTAAAAACAAAGAGAAAAGATAGAAGGAAAAATATATCTTCTTATTTTTGTTTTATATCAATATCGTATCATATCAACGTATGACAATGAAAATAATATTTATTAAATAATCTAATTAATATTATTATTATTATTATTTATTAGAGAACAATATTAGTATAACTATTCTAATGGTCACAGAGTTTATATAAAGAAAACTTATTCTTATTTTTATATTTATACAAAATAAATTTTGTTCGTTTGTTTAATTATTATATTCAATATTGAAATAAATTTTTGTTTGTCAAACAAGTATAATTATTTCACATAATGTTGATCATTGATTTTATATTAACAAGACAGTCTTCTATTTAAATATTTGTAAAATATAAGATTAGTGTTTGTTTTTTCTTTTCAAATTAAAAATCAGTATTTAGTATATATAATTTTATTTTAAATAGATATAATAATTATACTTACTCCAATAATATTTAATATAATTATCGAATAAATGATGATTGTTAAATAGAAATAAATTTGATATATTTTTCGATAGTGTTGGGGCAGAGATATTTTAAAAAATAAAAAATAAAAAAATAAAAATAAATATACATATGTGCAATATATTTGGATGTTTTTGTTTCGGGTGGTTACGTGTTAGGCGAACGAGATATGGTGCTGGTGAATGCGTGGCCCTGTCGTGTATAGTAGGCGCCAAGAGATAGTAAGGCGCCTTTTAAACTGTGGGAAAGCAACGTCCGCACCAGGGTTTCGAGGACCTGATGGGTACGCGTGCGAACCCATTGTCTAACTCTAAATTCTGTTTATTAACATTTATAGAAAAATAAATTTCAATTATTACCGATAAACAAATATTACGTTTTAATTGTACACACAATTCTCGCTAATTTTTATGTATCCAAACTATACATTTTGGAGTGTTGATATAATTTTATTATTTTTAAGAAATAATTTTATTAATTTTTATATATTTATCGAAAGAAAGTTTGATTTATCTCTTAACAATTATTTTAATATCTAAAAGTTCTTCTACTAAAAACAGTAAATCAATATTATCCATTTAGAGGTATAGATATAATAAATAATATTTGTATCTATGAAAGAAATTAATAACATTAATCCTTTAACAAATTTTATTCTAATGCAATAATAATTTTAATATACAATTATTTAATAATATTAACAAATTCTAGTATTCAATGAAAAATTAAAATTCTCCATTTATGGTGTCTCGATATTCTAATTTTATATTAATTCATTTTAATTGATATCCTTAAATCTCTTCCGAACACGAAAGATATAAAAATGAATAACGTACCTGTAAGATAAAAATTGACAAGAATAATCTTTGGGGATTAAAATAACTGTTTAGAAGGAGGAGAAGGAGGTGGTGGTGGTGGTGGTGGTGGTAGAAGGCAAAAGAAATCCTGAAGCATAGTGGTGTCCAGTTGCAAGACGTTCCCGAACATCCATGTTGGCTGTAAATACAAAAGGGCCCTTTGTGAAGAGAAAGAGAAACCGTGTCCGTTTTGCGTCTAAATACCATAAGCTGTATGCGACCGGCACCGATATAATATTCCTATCCGTCGAGAGTTTATAGAAAATCCCTTATATACTTTCTGATCTTAAAATTTATCTTTCTCTCCTTTTTCATGATCATCGTCATCAACATCATCATCTTTTTCTGAGTTTTCCTTGTCGTGGCAAACTCATGGGAGGTCAGATCCCGCCCATGACGCCCTTTTTTTTTTATTTTCTCCTTTCTTTACGAGGATCTGTTTTTTCTCTCTCATAAAAAGAAAATCTTTAATTTTACGAACAATAAGACTGTCTGTGACTTATTCATTTTTATTGGTGGAACGATTTGATCGTATGTACGCGTAATATTGATAGAACTGTTTTAATTTTATAATCAGAGATACAACTTGTTGGTTTTGTTAATGTTTAAAAACGATTTGGAGAAAATAAATTAAAACGTACGAATTGATTTTGCTTTTAACGCAGGAAGTTCGGATGGTACATAAAAAAGGAGAAGAAGAAAGAAAAAAAAATAAGAAAAATGAAAAAGTCGTTTCCCTTAGATGTTGTAAACAAAAAGTGGAACACGTATCTGTTGAAAGTCCAGTCGATGAGCAAAAGTCGTCGGCTCGGCATTGTGCTTAAAAAGGACATCTACAAAAGTACTAATATACGTTCCCGCACTTATAATACTACGAAGAGTGAGAGAGAGAGAGAGAGAGAGAGAGAGAGAGACTTTCGTTAGGTCGTTTCGTCTCACGAGTGGTCCAGACAATTGCGTGCTTCTGGTTGTCTAGACTGCCGAGCATCCCTCCTTTTATTTTTCTGCGGTGGTACACGCGGCGGAAAACGCACTCTCGCGTTTGGTTTAGCCATTTATCTTTTTTCCTTCTCTCTCTCTTTTTTTTTTCTTTAATTTTTTTCTTCCATAGTTCACATCGAAAATATAATTCAAAGTTTTTATTATCAACGTGATTTTTCTAAACGTAAATTTTAACAATTTTCTTCTCTTTTTTGTTCTTTTATCAACAATATATTAACACGTAACGTTAAATAGTTATTCAACGAAACTTACGATTAGTAATATTGAGTTAGTGGACAAAAAAATGTCGGATTATCCCATTGAATTGTGGCCAAAAATCCGACATTACTTTACCACCAACACAATATTTTGTTTTCCATGTTATATATATGTATTGTTCTATTTAGATACGTCAACGGCAATTTGGTTGTGGACAATGAAACATTTATTACGTTACGTGAATGAATTTCGTAAATCTTTGTGTACTCGCACCGCACCATAGATTTAATAACAATCAACGATATGTATACGTTCTCACGTGAATTCTATTTTCAAGTGGACCGTGATCTACGATATAAACTAATAAATTTAATACATGACTATATATATTAACTTAAGATTTTGTCGATTTCTTTTCCCCGTGTGGGAAAAAAATGAAAAGCGTGTCCGTGGTGGCACTTGAAGATAAGTCAAGCTTTGGATTACCTTCATGTGACTCCAGTGTCAACAAACTCAGCCCGATTTTAACGCCAGTTTCTTTCTCGAACCCTTGAACCATTCTAACGATCCGTGTAATCATTAGGATAAGTCTTTTGTGACACGGAAAGAATGCGTCAATGTAGTCTTATATATTTATTAACTGGAACGAGACGTTTAAAGATGTTTTAATATCGTTTTATGTTGATCGTGATTTATTGCTTCGATATTTTTAGTGTTTTTTAATTACACTTTTTTTCTTTTCTACATTTTTATTACGATCAACTTGTACTCTTTTTAGTTTTATATGTATTAAAACACGATCGTTACTACTGGGAATATTGCGTAGAGTAATTATTAGGACATAAATCATACGGTACTCGTGACAATCAAATAACGAATATTTTATGATCAAAAACGAGCGTTAAAAGTTATATTTTGATATTAGATCTCGTATTACAATGTTATTGCGTGTCGTGTATACTCTAATTAATATTTATTTTAAAGTATACATTGATACTAATAATAAAAGTACGACATAAATTTATTTAAAAAAACAAAATTCTAATTACACTTCTATACAAAGTAACTTTGTTGATAATTTTTTTACTTTTATTGATAGACTATATTTACAATTTTTCTTTTACAATATTTTATGAATTCTTACAATTACGTAAATAAAAAATAAATCTTTACAATTAATTTGGAAGTTCTACTTTGATTTCTGTAATATCACAGTCGGTAGATTATTCTTAAAAGATATCTTTTCACATGATAATATCGTTGGTTAATTTCATAATTCATTTGCTAACTTTTTTATCTTATATTGATAATATTATCAGAAATATACATTGATTATAATAAAATCTGGAAACTTACCAATTACCGACGATAGATATAGACAGAAATATCTACTATTATCGACAGAGAATAAGATCACAATTCTACTATTTCCAACAGCCCTTTCAAAAACTAAGAGACAGTCTCAGTAGAGGTCTGTTTTCTTGGAAATTTATTCAAGAAAAATAAAGTAACATAATACTAGATTTTTCTTTGTAAAAATTATTGGACCCTTAAATCTTGATGCATTTGATCTGCGTTCTAAAAATCATGAAAAGGTCGAAGTTCTTTTAGAAATAAAGAAGATGTTGTTTGTATCGTCAGACATAATCGAAAAGAGAAATATAACAGCAATCATAATAGAAATACAGAGTTTAGAGGAAAGAGTTTTTGAAAGGTTTCAGCACTGAATACAACGTCTAATACATGCGCTAGTAAAAAATCATTTAAGAGAAAATGTTAAGTAACAAAATATATAATCTCGAAGAAGGTAGATGCACATGGATGTAAAGTATGACAATGCGAGTAATATTCGAAGATCTAATACTACGAGATTAAATTGAATTATATAGATTCATTAACACGAATATTGAAGAGTATAGGAACAAAAGGAAATGAATTTTATCTGCTCCATATAAATAAAAAGATAAATTTTGTTCTTAAAAACGTATATACATTTTATATTTTATCGTGATTCATATAACATAATAAATTATTATTCATAATATTACGCAAATACTTGACACCGAAATGTTAACGAATATTCAAGAATATAACTTTCGTACAAAGGTGAAGAGATTATCGTTCTTGTTAACTAAAATATTCATAATATTTCTTTACTTGATATGAGATTTATAAAAAAAATAATGAAAATATTTAATAACTCGAGTAACAAGGGTTACTGATTGATGTATAATCTAAAATGAATGCGAGCGATACCGCATTAAAAAAAAAAAAATAAAAGAGAAAAGAAAAAAAAAAGGGAAATGTTTCTTTCTCATCTATCTAAGATTTCGAGAAAGTCAATAACCGTTTGTTATCAGCAGGAAAAATGGTCTAACTTATGCACCCGATCAAAAAAAAAAAAGAAAAAACTGTCGTAAAAGAGAAAACTCCAAGCTGATATCTCAATCTAACCCGCTATCGGCTGCTAATGAATTTCTAGCAGCGATTACAGATCCCATATTACGAAATTAGTTCAAATCTTCGTCCCATTGAGAGAAAGAAAGAAAAAAAGCTGGACCCGTATTTCCGAAGGTCATAAATCACGAAAAAATAGGGCCTAGCGAACGGTTCCTAAAGAAACAAAAAAAGTTTACTCTACGTCCACTATAAGATGAAAATAAGAAAAATGACTACTTCTGATTAAAATTCTTTGTATTTCTCACATGTGTGTGGGTTTTTTTTCTTTTTAGTAAAATTGGAGATAAGTCCCTATCGATAATTAAAAATTTTTCTTATAAAATTAAAAGCTCGTTTATATTCTACAATCATATTTCTTATTACAAATGAGTATAATTATTTGTATTTTTATTATTTTAAAATTGTATAACAGCGCAAAAACATTATAGGAATATGTTTTATTTTGTGTCGAAATCACAAGCATATGTTAATGATATTTTTTTTTTTTATATATATAAATGAAATGAGTATGACGTGAATTGACAGAAAATGAATTAAACATTGTAACATCGTATTGAATTGCGGAATCGTTCGAGGAAACTTTCGATTGCCCTTTGAATTTCATATCTCTGGCTATGTAAGTTGGATTTTTCGTTTGTTTATTAGCAATTAGTAGTATTTAAAATACGAAGATTATGATTATAAAATAAGAATAAGAATAAGAAGAGAAAATCATAATGTAAAATATAGAAAGTCTAGCTAATAAAGAAGTTACTCTCACCAGTATTGGAATTAATCATTGCTATTATCGCGTTTAATCAACTTAATCGTTGAATAAATGACTCGACGTCAAACGTTCGTTTATCTTCGAATGAATATTATAATAACAGCTTTGGTATTCAATCGTGTATCATATTATGTGCGATTTGGCAATAAATTTTTGTTGTTGTTGTTATTGTAAAAAAGTCATTGATAATTTTCAACTCTCCATAAATTATTTTGAGAAAATATGAAGGAAAAGAGAGAAGAAGATAATATGTTACAGATATCACAAATTTTTTTTTCCATTACAATTAATAAAAATATTATTATCGAAACTCTGATAATTAATGTAAACCAAGTTCGAAGAAATAATAATAAATCGTTACCTACATTATAAAATAATTATATAATACAATAATTAAAATATAATAATAATAATAATAATAATAATAATATGTAAAAAAAAATATTGTCACGTTGAAACACCCACACGTATAAACGTACAAATAAAAAACTAAAGAAAAAATAAGACGTCAGAAAGAGGGCTGATCAAAGAGATGACTCGTCGATGATATTTCAAACACGCATTTATCGATTAGATCAAAAATATCGTCGAAAGAAATAATTTCCGAGGAAGATAGACGAGAAAGAAATTTTGGGGGTCCTAGTTTTCTTTTTTTCTTTTTTCTTTCTCCTTTTTTTTTGTTTTTCAATTTTAAATCTTTTTTCTATCTTTATCTCGCCAACGTTGGTATCGTTATTATCTCGATATCTCCTCAGCTGGTAGCATCAACGAAGAGTTTTTTCTTTTGGTGAGCGTGTGGAGCGTGCACCAGGGGGTAGGCCCAGGGTGGTCCAATTTGTCTGCTGGTTCGATATTATTACGAGCTCATCCTTAATAATGCGGCTTGGGCCACGTCACTCTCTCTTTTTCTCTCTCTCTCTTTCTTTCTTCCATGTTGAGAAGTCGAGATGATTCGATCAGTTAAATTATTCCTTTGCAGCATTTGTCATCTTGTTCATCGTTGATAGCATCATTTTTTCTCCCATTCCTCAGTCAGATAAATGTTATTTTCTACATTTATGTTTATCAATGAAAATATTAAACAAAATAATTAGATATGTTTCATTTGGTTATTCCTGTATCCATATTTTTTATTAGGAAAATTTATTTTATTTAGAAATCAATCATGTTAGTCATTTTAATGAGAATATCAAATTGTTTACAGTACCAGTCGAATAATACGATTATTTGGTAAATGACATCATTTTAAAATCCCCTACAAGTAGATAAATTTATAATTATATTGTAACAATCATTAATTATAAGGAAAAATGACAAATAAAATGATGGATCATTTTATTATTACATATTTAGATACGATTTCTCGCAGTTAATTAATCCATATTGCATAGCGTTCGGTTATTTTTTAAATGGGTAAAGCTTGGATTTAAAATAAAATTGAAAAATATCTAAGATATATATTCGCGTCAATTAAACTCCTTAAGAAACAATAAAAAATAAAAAAATTATAAAAAACACGAGTAATATTTTTCTTTAAGCGAAAACGTGCTCGTTTAAGGCCAATCTGACGTATATTATTTTTGTCAGTTTATTGTAAACAACTTATGCATGCACGTACGTATTTATAGTTACGGCTGATAAGAATAGAATGTTATTAAAAATTGCTGAGATTGTTTAATCGTTTTGTTTGAGATCACATTCGTGAATATTCTCGTTTACGCGTTTTTGGGTACTTATTATTTTAATCGGAGAAAGAATATAATATTAAATGAACTCACACTCACATATATGAAAAGTGTATGATTATTTAATAAAGATATTACAAAATTATTAAAGATAAATATTAAATTATTGTATCAATGTTAAATTTTGATTAATATTATTTAAATTAAATATTAATAAAATATTTTAATATTTAATTGATAACTGTTGACTTGATTAAAATCAATTAAACAATTTTATAATTTATAAAATTAAATATACACTTATTTATATTTTAAATTTTAACATAATCAAATATACCTAATGCATTTGTTTATAAATACAAAAAACAATATTCCATTTTAATAAACTTAATTAATATCAATTTAGTTATTTTATTTTCTTCCAATATTTAATTACTATTATAAAACAAAAACAGTCATTTATTTATTAAGAGTGGATAAAAAAATCGATTTAATCAGATGACTAATATCATTATAGTACAATAACAAGAAAACGTTGTAAGAGATAAAAGCTTAGGAGAAATAAAGAGAAATAAATTCATAGAACAATTTACTCGTTCCACTTTAATCTTCAAGATTCCGTAATTTCCAAGTTAAGTTCTAGTAGAGGCAAATGGATTAAAGGAAGACGAGAAAGATAAGTGTAAAGAGCGTTGATAGAACTTGTGGAAACGAGGATCGCGATTACGTAAACGCGGATATCTTGGTGAAAAGAGGGGAAGAGGAGAGGGGTTAACTTGGTCCATGATTATGAAGAAAAGAGAAAGAGAGAGAAAGAAAAAGAGGAGGAGTTTTAAAGTGTCAGGGGGGTGGGGTGGGTTTGAGATTTGAGTATATGTCTTGTTTGTAGACGATAACGTCTTATCTAAACGATTTAGACATGAATTACACAAGCAGGAATAACATTTATGTTTCATCATGAGATTTCACGAGGATGAAGATAAAAAGAGAGAAAGAGAGAGAGAGAGATAATGATATAGAATTTTTTGTATAAATCTGTTGTTTGGTTGTTGTTTACAGGCCTATTGTTTTTCTTTACTTTTTCTAAAATTCATTCATTTATCTCCTCATTTTCTTTCCTAATTTATATCTCCATTCATATATTTTTCTTTTTCTCTTTCATAGAACATTACAAATTGCTTATCTTCACTATACCGGCAACCCGTTAACTGAGTTCTTATCGTCACCACCATTAACAAGGAAAAATTTTTGGTTAACTATGTCTTTTAAAGCGTTAGTTTACTTTATCTAAGTTTTTCGATCCTCGTTAACCATAGTTTCGATATAACACGCGTTTGTCCTCTCTGTGGTTTCTCACGTTTCACTGTGTTATCGATATTTTATGATCGTTCGGATTCGATAGGGTTACTTTTTTTTAAAGAAAGTCTACATTTCTGTTCTGAGATAAGGTTATCGTATGTTATTTTGAAATGTTCTGGTTGATGTATTAATAGACCATCTGCGTAATGAATTTTTGTTTGTTTTTGTGTAATTTATAATGAGATATTTTTAATTGATCGTATTAAAAGGAAGGAAAAAGATTATTTATGGATTGATAATATTATTTTACAATTATTATTATGAATTATTATGATTTATTATGATGCCAAGTGTGCTCGTTAAAATGTCAAATCAATTGATCAATTGGAATGTTTCGAAATTATATCAACGATTTCTATAAACTAGGACGATGTTAAAGAACTCTCTTGTTAAATCTTTATCCACCAAAGAGAGAAATATCCTTTCTATAAAACTGGACAACGAGGTAAACGAAAATGGTAAGAAAGTAAAATAAAAAAATAATATAAATCTAGTCGACAGAAGTGGAGCAACGTAAGGAAGTTAACTTGACGAGTATACGCGCGAACACTTTTTATAAACGAAAAGAAAAATTTGAAAAGAAAAAGCAAATATGGAGAAAAAAAAATTAGCTACAAAGCGTCATGTACCCGATCCATTAATGTAGATAATATTTATTGCATTTTTATTTAATCAAATGGAAATAAAAAATGAATAACAAAGTGTTCTACAGGATTGATTTTTCTATCGATCATATCTAATAACAAGTTGCGTATTTCCATTGATCAAAAAAGAAGAAATTAAAAGAACTAAAATAAATAAAAATTAAGAATAAGTCACGAAGCATTTAAATAATTATTTATTAACTTAACTCGACGAAGAAATGAAATATGGTTGGGTAATAAAAAATTAAAAAGCTGTATTTCCCATTAATCAAAAAGAAGGAGGAAGAAATAAAAAATTAACTGCAAAGTGTCACACAGCATCGATTTAAAATCGTATTTATTAAAATAACATGCCGGAGGAGTGAAATGTGGACAATAAAAAAGTTTTAAACTGTATAGATGAGAAGGTAGACGATACTAATCGAGGTCCCAACCGAGAAGTCGTACTTTTAAATATCCCCATGAGCAGACGTGAAAACATCTCCATTTCGTGGTCGGGTTGGCGGTGGCCGTTTGGAATTCATAAGAGAATAATGTTGGACGCACGAAAATTAATTTAATTTGTAGGAGTAAAAAAGGACGATGAAACAGAGACGGAACCAAACAAAAAACAAAAAAATAAAAAGTAAAATGATGGAAAAAAGAAAGAGAGAGAGAGAGAGAGAGAGAAAGAGAGAGAGAGAGAGAGAGAGAGAGAGAGAGGAGTAGAGGAAAACAAGACAGATAAAAAGAATAGATTTTTTTGAAGAAGAAAAGAATGAGAAAGATAGAGAGAGAGAGAACAAGGAACCTAGGCCGGTAAGCGAGCCTTTGGTGGGGCCCTATAGGCCCCCTGCTGGGTAAAATATAGCGGGCCAGTCCGTTCAAAAGGCGCTGCTCTGTCTCCACCGTGGACTCCTTGCCGGGGCACTGAAACTTTACCTCCCATAATTGATACGAATGTCTTTTCGTGCCGGGCTCGAACATCGCACGGCTATTTAGTCTCTTTCTATATTTATGCTTTTTTCTTGTATTTTTCTTTGAAACTTTTACTCTTTCGGAGTCTATCTTTCGAGTACGACACCATATAGATTATCAACGCTGTTCTTTTTTCATTTTTGTTAAATTTTACTGGAAAATTGTCGCACACACATTATCTCTCAACTATTCTTTTTCATTGACTTTGGTTTCCCTACAATTTGATGCATTTTACTTTATTATTATGGATGATGAAAAATCTGTTTTTATAATTTTATTGAGATTCTTTCAGATAAATGAATAATTATTTGTTGAACCAAAATTGGTTACAAAAGGATAAATCGACAAAAGATTTTGATAAGAAATTTTTAGAGATTCGTACGTTTAATAAATCTATGAACAATTTAAATCACCGTATATAATTTCGAATACTTTAAACAGCATAAATACCATCTATGATCGCATTAATTAGAGCCTTTTAGGTAATTTTCCGATTCAATTAGTGACTTTAAGGATTGCAAACTGAAGTAGTACTAATAAGGAAAGAGTTTGTGATCTCCGAGTTGTATCAGTTACCGAGAGAGTAGACTTCCGTGGATCAGTTAACTGGGGATTTCAGTTGAATTTCTTTTTTTTTCTCTTTTTTTTTTTTCAACAATACCAAGTATCTTGGAAGTTTAAATCCAGACTTTCCTGGTTTGTTGTGTATTTGGATTCGTGATTGTCGTTGGTTGTGCAGAATCGGCACACTCGCGGAAGAATTAATTAGCCGATCGCGCGCGCCGGTGGTGGCCCCGAAATCGTTGTACCAATGAAAGAGAAATAAAGAAATAAAGAAATAAAGAGAGAGAGAGAGAGAGAGAGAGAGAGAGAGAGAGAAAGAGAGAGAGGGGGAAAAAGAACGTAAGGTAAACTCCATGGTGGCTACCGGTTAACAGCGAGCGGTAGAACGAGCTACTGGTAATTAGTAGGTACCTACCGATCAGCATCTGCAAGGTGAACGAGCATTACCATGCTTAATGAGCCCTCGACGAGAAGAAGAAAGACAAAACCGGACAAAGAGACCTTAAAAAGAGAAAAAGAGAGAGAGAGAGAGAGAGAGAGAGAGAGAGAGAGAGAGAGAGAAAGATAAAAGGACACACGCGAATCTCGTACTCGGTGTGCAGGGATTTCACCTCAGCCGTGTTCTATCGCCGTACGATCGAACTTGGAGTCAAGCGCGTTCTCGGTGCAATCGAATCGCGCGAAACCCCCGACGCTTCTCCATCGACCATTCCGACCTCTTCTTTTGTATACACACTTTTACGTGTTTTATCACCTACCAATACAATATTTCACTATTTGGTTACTGATTATTCGATGGATTTGTTAAGGGTTATGAGTTTGTATAGTTTTTGCTAACATTCAAGATGATTTCTGACCGTTATTAATAATATTAGGAATAATTTCGGACATTGTATGAATTATATATATTATTAGAAAATTTTTTTATATGGTGTGGGACCAAATATTCTTTAATAAAAAACATAAAATATAATATTATAAAGTATATATAAACTATTATAAAATATAAAATATATAGTTAAATTATTTTCCATGTATCACTGTACTTTCAATATTTTCTTTGAATTATTTAAAAGAGTTGATACGAATTAAAAAAAAGAAAAAAAGAGGTAAAGGTTTTAGAATTTAAGAGGGTGGAGTTTGAAAAAATGGTGCATGCAGAAGAACCGGCAGCGAGAGTGAAGATATACCTACCATCCACCACCATTCACTATCTACTACCACCACCACAACCACCAGCAACACTATTGGGACTAAAGGCACCACCAAAGTCGGTGCTTCGCCGTAGAGATTACGATCTAAGTATCCCCAGAAACAAATGCCGAATGCAACTCTCCCATTGCCTGGGTGCCTTTGTCGGCTTTGAGAGTTCTACCCTGTTGCTGGTACCAACACCTGCGCTAAGAATCAGGTCCACGTCGTCTCGTTGCAAACCATTCCCTCCTTCTTCTCCTCCTACTTTTAGTTCCTCTTATATCGCGTGCATGGCCTGTCATAGAAAGTAGTTATTGATTGCTCAACGTAAGAAAGGAAACGCGAAACCAATACTATGGTATTTTTGCTTCACTCGATTTAAACATTTCAGTTGATACATTTGTCTGGAATATATTGATTTGTTCAATTTTTCAAATAAGATGAGAACAATTTTCTAGGCTGCTTTTAATGTTAAGTTAATAGGATGATTGGAACGATTATAAGAATGCACAATACTTGATAATATATTTTGTAGTATGTTTGAATAGTACAAGTAGGAGAATCAACAGACTGTTAACTCGATTTAAGTGATACTTCAAAGATGAACAAGTATGAAGGCGTAACTACTTATATTCTGAAGAACACTGAATAATTTAACCATTTACTATTCAAGATAATGTTCACGTGGCACGTTTCAAGTATGCTCGTATCTTTTTCTTCGAGGTACGCGTACCTGGGTAATTCAATAATCCTGTAAAATCCCATTACGAATTCGCGAAAGAAGCTGAAGATTGACTCGGTTCGAAACCACAAATGTCGTCTGTCAGTATTGAGCCGTCAAACAAGTATCTTAGCTCGAGTGAAGTGGCTCTTTTCATAAGAGTTTCAGAGAATGCTTGAAAAAAGGAAGGTGGAGGTGTAACGAAGGGACTGAAAGTAGATATACTTTTTGGGATGCAGGGACTCGACCAACTCCAGGCTTTTGCATTGTGTGTGCGTTCTTGGAGAAGTAAGATGAGGGGGAAAGAAGTAAAAGAAGAAAAAGAGGGTATTGGGAATCATGGGAAAATCTTATCCCCCGTGTATAGAAAGATCAGAGAGGTTAATGAAATCATGTCCAGGACGTTTCTCCATGTGGAAATCAAGTTGGAATCAAGTGAGTTGAAGGAGGAAAATTTTCTGGACGATCGAATCCGTTCAAAGAATTTACTCGAAGGACCCCAACAGGTATATATATATATATATATCTTTTATATACATATATTATATAAATATATATATGTGTGTATAGTAGGACTCTGGGGACAATGGGTACCGTTCTCGAAGAAAAATGGTTTTTTAACTCGCCACCGAGAAATCTTTTCTCATTCCTTATCCAAAAGAAGCGACGACGTTTATTTCTGACTTGGTAATTTGTATTTTCTAACTCGCACCAGGTGGGCGTGGCGGGAAAATTAAATTTTTTTCGGCTTACCGTTTGGATTTATCGGTGACCAAAGGGGATCGTTTGTCATCGTTAAAATAATTCCCTTTTACTCGTAAGTTTCTTTCTCCTACGTTTCTTCTCTCTTTCCTTTCACTGCAGGTACAAACTCGCGAGGAGATGGAATTCCAACAGACGAAGATTCTTCGATGCTTTACGACACCTCTCAGGTAAGCCCCTGGTGTCTCTTAGCTTTTTACCAAACGTCCGCCCATCTTTGTTCCTTTCAAGATATACCTACTAGTTCTTGAAGCACTTGAGAAGGAATTCTGGATTGGATGCTGGAATGATTTTTATTTTTTCTCTCTCTCTCTCTCCCTCTTTCTCATTCTTTCTGTCCTTCAGGTGTTTACTTCTTGTAATAGATAGAGAAGGTACTTATACCCGATAGTTAACTCACTCGATTGATCTTCATCGAGTTGTCGTCGTAGCACGTATTCACTTTTTCCCCATAAAAGTTCTGTAATTGGTTAGATCGGTCAGATAATTGACCGGAGGCAATAAAATTGCTTACCTATCATCTACCGACTCGCTAATTATGTCGCGATCGGTAACCGCAACTGTTCCTCCATTGGAAACTGTTATACCTACACGTTGTCTTGATCGATGACCACGGGATTGGCCAAACGGTCCAACGTAATCGTTCCTTCTCGTCATTAATATCCGATATGCCGCTAATACGATGTCCTAATCTCGATGAGACCGAATACCACGACAGTTGCTGTGTCATTGAACAAAGATCTTTCTAAAGTTCGACATATTACTTGTAATTTTAAATAATTTAATAGGCTTTTCTTTTTTAAATCTTAACAAAAATATATCATTTCTGTATTATATCACTTATTTACAATCAAAAATAACTAACTAACGTTTATATTGATCTACATTATTTATTCGTCATTAAATAACTTCTATACTTTTCGTTAATGATTTTTCACACACTACTATTAATTCTGTTTATAGAGTATAATTATTAGTATATTTAGAAAAATGTCATTTTCTCGTTGAAAAAAATGAAAATAGCAGTTAGTGATTTTTGGTCGAACATAGAACAATAGATTTCTTTATTACTCTCCCTTTTACAAGTTTTGAGTCATATTTTCTATGAAACCTGTTCACAGATAGCCAACTTTTTCACAAGATCCTTTTAACACCTATTTTGAGTCAACAGCATACAGGTTTTTCGGATCGAAAATCATTCATCCATGTACTAACCGTGTCTATCGTTACTTGACTTTAATGATCATAGGGGAATAAGGTTTTTTCACATGACTATGGCTTAAGACTATTATTGTATTATTTCAAATAATTCGCTTGATTTATTAACGTTAACGTAAAATAAATTTTTGGATGAAATTTATTTCACAGTGGTAGTAGCAAAAGAGCCGTCGCGTTGCCAGTTGGTTAGTCGTAACGAAGAACAATAGCCAGCGGCCTAATGCCAATTAGCGTGGTGCATCACTCATTAGGGAACTAACATCGTTAGACCCACCTGCGTTAGAACGAACAACGTAGTTTAAAGCACCCTCGCTCACTAACTCACTTACTCACTCACTCACTCACTCACTCACTTATTCACTCACCACTCACTCACTCACTCATTTAGTTATTCAATTTCTCTTTCTCATCAACCAACCTAAGTCCTTCGAACTATACTTCGTCCTTGTCTAGTACGAGATAAGCGATCTCCATTGTCATTTGTTTGTCTAACTTAGCGGATTAGAGCCAGTCATTCGCGTCAAAGGTTGCCGCCGGTATACACGATCGTTCGACGATATCTCTGATTAGAAATAAAGAAAGGGAAGATTGAATTCGTTGGTTGGAAGCCCACCCTTGAGTATATCTTTCCGAAAGAGTAATTAATCCCTTAGAACGATGTAGGATCGTTCGTTCCCCTTTTCACAACGATTTTCTGGCTCTAACGATGACATCTTACTTATTGTTTCTTTGATAAGATAGTATTTCGTTTAAATCAATAAGATTTGTCAAGTATTTATATATTAAGGTAGCTAATAAAGTTCCGACCATTTTATTTCATTCCTAAATCATTTATCTCTATTAATTAAAAAAAAAAAACAAAAACGGTAGAAAATTATTCTTACCAATTTAAAATAATTATAATTAATCATTCATTGTTCGTTTAATCGATAAGACATTTTATTTAAAACGCAATAAAATATAATTACATTCTTACTTTATATATTTGTTAAATAAATAAAATACTTAAGAGATCGTTGTTAATTTTTGCGTAATATAATACTGTAATACTTCTATAAACGGTATTTATTCAAAATATTAATTGTTTACGATAGTAATATGCGTTATCATTGAATAATATAATTTTAATATGAAATATTATTTTGTAAGATTTGATTTTATTTTGAGGAAATAAGATACTCAGATGAGTTGGGAATATGATAGAATATTTGAAACTGTTCGACGGATCCTTATCGAATGTTTAATCCTCGGAAGCAAGGATTTACGAGGCGTCGTTCGGTAAGAAACGACAAGGGGGCGGTCGTCAGACGTGGAGGCGTGGTGAGTTTCTAATGATAGGATACCGCGAACGCACGTTAATTCACGCCGCCTTTAAATCGTCCTGTTATGCTATCCAGAAAGAAAGAGAGAGAGAGAGAGGAAGAAACAAACATCTAAGATGTGGACGAGAGAAGCTGGAGAAGATGCCTTCGAGTTCGCGTTATTTCGCGACGATCGGAGAAACGTATTACGATTTATGGCCGACGGGATCGTTACTTTTTTCTTCGAACTCGAGAAGGAGACCCTGTGTAAAGGAACGGTAGAAACTAAAAAGAGAATATATTCAAAAGTTTGCGAGTAAAATTAGAATGATCTTGGGATAGGTTCGAACTATGATCAACCGAGTTTCGTAAAAAAATATTCTACGAACGTTTTGTTTCATTTATTTGATAAATAAAAACAAGAAAATAGATATTTTACTTTTTTCTGATTATTGTTATTATTATATGTTAAATTATTGTAATTATTATGTTGCCCGAAAAGTTTTCGCGTAGATTTTTATATCCAATTTATATTTAAAAAAAATTTTCTGGTCTCACCTGTTAGAGTAATTAAAATTATTCCAATAATATATTTTTAATATTTGTGTTATTAATTTTATATTTAATTTTATATTTAATTTTATTATTTTATTTTTTAGATATCAATAATGCATTGACACGTTTAATATTAATTAAATCTGACGAACATTTGAAATCTTTCGATAAAATATTACTAACAGTTTAAAAGTATCTTTAATCGAATAAAAAAAAGAAAAAAAATGTTTATCGATCAAAAACGGGGTATTAACACATAACTGAATCTATTCGAAAAGAGAAAGGAGGAAATTCTTCATAGGAATTTTAAATACACTAACGATAAATCAATGTTAGATTGACATTTCGAGGATTAAGAAAAATAATAAAAATCAATACTGAGCATACTGAATTCCTTATTATTCCTAGTGTCTCATCCTCGTAGACGTAAATGGAGCGAAAGCGAATGATCGAGATTGAAATTTCGCGATTAGAATAGTTAGTCACGCGTAGTTTGAATACACATAGTTCCCTCCTACACATTTATACGGTAAATAGAAAATCACGAACTAACGCACAATCACGTACATACAAATATACAGCAAACATACACGTACAGAATAATATAAGTAAACAGATAAGACAGATTAGAGAGATCAAGCTTGTTGCATTCTAAGCTTAGATCTCATTTTACTAATTACCTTTCTACGATAGTAATAGGTAGATGTTATTCAAAACGATCGACGAATCCTTGATAAAATGATCCTAGTTTCTGTTCGATCTATGGTCGCCATCTTTCCGCGGTATACATCGTTTCCGCGACACACACACATATATATATACATCTCACACATTTGATTTCATTTTCTCTCTCTCTCTTTCTCTCTGTTTTGCTCATCCTGTCGTGCAGGATCGTTGGTATATACTTTTTCTTCGAATTCAAATGTGCCGCGCGATCTGTTGGCGGGTAGAAAGGCCACAAGAGTTCTATATAAGAAATAAAGAAAGAAAGAAAGAGATAGGAATAAGAATAAGAATAAGAATAAAAAAGAAAAAGATAAGGGGAAAAAGGTAGAAGATCTCTCTCTTTCTCTCATAGCCGGTCTCTCTCGCAAGAGAAGCACGGTTACACGGCGTTACTCGTAAATACGCTGCTCCGAAAGCATCACGGCCGATACAAAGAGGCCACGACGTCTCAATCCAAGCACTCCTTGGAGGGTCCGTCCGAATGGTACGTAGTTACATGTTCTTTCTCTCTCTCTCTTTCTCTCCTCTTTTCTTTCTCTCCCTCTCTCTCTCTCTCTTTCTTTCACGGAATCTTCGTTGGTTGGTTGGTTGGTTGGTTGGTTGGTTGGATGGTTGGTTGGTTGGTTGGTTCGTTCGACGTTCAGATCGCAGCCCCCTTTCGCGAACGTCCTGCACGCTTTCGCGAAAGGGGTACCACACACCGGGTCTCACAGATCACCCCGCTATCTCACTGTGCAGATCTCTCTCCTCCAGTTCGGTATACACACACTGTGTGTCCTTATGAAAGAAAAAGAGAGAGAGAGAGAGAGAATGGTGTTGGGGGAAGGGGTGGCTTTTTCTACTCTCTTCTCTTATTTTCCTCTTCCTCTTCCTCTGCCCTCTTCTGCTTCTTCTTTATTTCTTTCTTTCTTTCTTTCTTACTTCCTTCCTTTAGCTTGAGGTATAATACTCGATGCTGTTCTTCTACTACTACTAGCTCGATCCTTTTCTTTTACTCTTTCCATTCCCTTTCCTTTAACTTCGTCCTTTCGAGGGACGAAGGAAGGACGCCATCTTGGTAGTGGTTGTAGTGGTGGTGGTGGTGGTGGTGGTGCACGTGTTGTAGAAAATTTATATTTCACCCGGTCGAATTTATTAGAATGAATGTCTCAAGTCTTCCCTATCGATGTTGACGTATACACATTTTTTTTTTGTTTTTATTTTTATTTTATTATAGTTAATAGCAATGCGAATTATTATTCAATCGAATATTTTTCTTGATTAGTTTTATTCAGAATTTATTTAATAACGATTGTTATATATATTTGAATATAAAGAAAATTTGTGTGAATAAAAATATGTTCGTTTTAATGAGCCACTCATTGGCCTAATCGTTAGACTCTACAAAACAAAATGGAGAGATAATTGATCGATAAGTGGGTTTTGATTGAACGATTGACAAAAATATTGTTTCTATGTTTGTTAGAAACTTTTCAATCTAACACATACATTATTTATAATTGAAAAAGATGATAGAAAATTATTTTATACTTAATTTTGTTAAGCATAATTTTTATCGAAATTTATTTTAAATATTGACTAGTCAAGTATAGACTCAATTTATTTAATAATAAAATTATAAAAAGAAAAAACATTCTAAAATTAGTATCAACTATTTTTATGGCTTGCAAATGGCTCAATAATTGCAAAATTTAGTCCCTTATATATTCATCAGTTACTTATATAAATTATGGATACATTTTTCTAAAGAATAATATATTTTAAAGATATTTCATTAGTGATTGGTTATAAAGATTAACAAATATAAGTTGGTCATCGAGTGTATGAGTAAACGAATAAGATTGAAAAATAAGATTGAAAAATAATCACGGATAAAACTCGGATTCTTTTCTACTTAGAATGATATGCTGTAAAAACTGTACGGCATCGTCGTTATCGCGATTTATATACCGTCGAATACGATTCGTATCGGTTAGGTACTTAACAAACGCCGATGATCGCCCGTTAAAGGACTCACAAGCGTTATAAAAGCAAATTCTTTCTCTCTCTCTCGGTAGCTGCTAATAAACGCCCGGGAGTATCGTTCTCGCATGTAACCGTCATAAATAATCAATCTGTTCTCGCCCTTTTAACAAGCCCTCTAAGTTCTCTCTCTCTCTCTCTCTCTCTCTCATTCTCTAACACGCTTTTTTTTTCTTTTTCGTTTTAAATATTCACTGAACTTTAACGAAGGAAAAGAGTAACGTGAAAAATGTTCTCTCTTTCTCTTTCTCATTTCGCATTTATCGTGACCTTTGAAGTATTTCTAGAATTTCTAGGAACTTAGAAAATAGGAATATAATAATTCGCGTGTCCGTGAGAATCATGTACCTTTCAAAGATATTAATGTTTAAATATGTGTTTGTGTAAATTTCTTATAGGAAGTGTACCAATACTTGTATTGGGGTAGTTTTGCACTAAACGGTAGCCAAGTTGGCTAATAATTATTTTATCGATGTCATTAAAAGGTAAGTAAAAGAAGGATAACAGCCCCTTTGCTTGTGGTGTATAATTACTTCATTTCCAACGATCCCCAAGTGGCCCCCACTTTTTTCACGGCCTCCAGACGGCCAACCGATGAAGATTAAGTCTTATTAGAGGACGTTTCTTCTTCTTTTTCTTCTTCTTCTTCTTCTTATTCTTATTCTTCATGGACGTGAGGCGTTTGCTCGTTCAACGTTCAATCTGCTCGTTAAATCCAAAACCGGACGTGTATCTCTTTCTCTTTCATTTCGTTTTAGAATTATCTTGGAAATGGTTATATCGAACCATAGACGTAGATACGAAAATTATAATCAATTGTATCCATCGATTAGGTACGCGTAGAAATGTATCGATTTGAAAGTAAGATCGTTCATATTCAAACTAATTGGTGATGTTAAAAAGAAAATGAAGGACATAAAGATGATAAATAAATAATAGAATTTGAAGTCAACATTTATCGGAATGATAAGAATTAAATTTAAAATTGTCTTAAGTATGTTGACAATTGTGTCAAATAATTATGACGGTGTTTGGACTGATTTAAGAAATTGATAAATTTATTTTATGATTTATGTTGATTAATATTATTATTATTTATATTATTATAAGTATCAGTTAGTAAAAAATTAAATTATTGCTACCATTTGTAAAACAAAACACGTGTACTACCATCTAAACGATTCATTATACTGATTTCAGTTCATACAAGTTGACAAAATTCATAAAACGACCAAACATTGTTTGGTATCTCAATGATAAATAAAACTCAATACGATTTATAGTGAAAAATGAATAAACGGGCAGTTGGTATTTTAATTCATAATGCTGTTGATATTTTCTGTATATTTTTATAATTTCTCTGGATCCATAAATTTCTGATCATAATGATATTCAGTCAGGATTTGGTATCGTTACAAATCCCAGACAAAAGTCGATTAGAATTCGATATATTGTTCGCGAGGATCCGAAAGGATTAGATGCTCGTACGTGGTCCATTGAAAAAGAAGGAAACAGAAAGAAAGAAAGAAACAAACAAAAGGAACTAGACGTCTTTGTCCCTAGGGTCTCCCTCGAAGAATTCGAGGTTGCTACTAACCAGACAGGGTATATGGTAATGCAGAATGTCATTTGTTAATTTAAATATCACGATAATTCAGTCTGCTTCTCTTTCTCTCTCTCTCTCTCTCTCTCTCTCTCTCTCTTTTATCCAAAGAATCCTTCCAGCACTCTTTGGTATCCACCACCACACCACCAACAATAACGTACAAAACCTGCACACCCACACTGTTTAACATTCTCCTGTTCTTTCCTCCCTCCTTTCTTTTTCACCCTTCTTTTGTTTCACCAAGCTACGTGGATGCCACGAACGTGCTCTTACGAGCGGCTTTAAAATTTCAAATTAGCTTCAATCGCATTGGCTACGTGCCGGCTCTATCTTTTTCTACAACTCCTTGAACCGCGTTGGTCGCGAGAACGATGCAATTGAGGACCAGTTAAAGTTCCTGGTGCTTACTATACTTATCAGATTTCTTACGAGAAACCATACTGACGTAACATTAGAATTCAATTTTTAATAGAATATCTTTCTAAATCTCAAACAATATCATTTAATAATTTTATTGACAAGTAATAAGACATTACTACGATTGGATGGATAAATTACGATGATTTAATATAATAAAAGAAAATAACTGTATCTACAAAGATGACCATAAGAGAGAGAAAGAGAAGGAGAGAGAAAGAGATAAAAGATGAAGAGTTTCGTGTTAAGAGGGTGGCACGACCTCGACGATTGAACCCATGAGCCGGCAAGGAAGGTATAATGGCTCCCCAGAAAGAAAGAAAAAGTAGGTCTCCCAAAAAAGTCTTAAACGCGAGAGCAAACACAATTAGAGGAAGAGCCGGAAGGGCTCCTTCTTCTTCTTATTCTTATACTTATTCTTCTTCTACTTCTTCTACTTCTTCTTCTTTACCAGCTGAACTGTGAAGTCTAAGTTGAAGATACCAACAGTCTCCTCGAGGTTCTCCTCACGGATTCTGTTCTTGGTTGTTCTTAGGAGTCTCCGTGGAGGATGAAACAAAAGGAGAAGAAGGAGGAGGAGGAGGAGATGGAAGAAGAGGAAAGAGAAGAAGACTCAATCCTGTACGGCAAACGGCGGTATATAAGCAAGCAAGGAGGAAGGAGACGGTAATAGCCAATCACGCGGCGAACGCAAAAACCTCGACGAGGAGCGTCGTAAAGCTCGTTGATGTTCTCTCTCTCTCTTGGTTTCTTTCCCTCTCTCATTTTTTCTTTCTCTTCCACTTTGCTATCCTCTTCCTTCTCACTGAAGAAGGACCAAGCGTCTTGCAGATGAAGAAGAAGAAAAATAAGAAAGAAAAGAAGAAAATGAAGAAGAAGAAGAATAAGAAAGAGAAGCGAGATACTCTCTCTTTCTCGCGTCGCCCACGAGTAGAGAAGATATTAATTAGAATAATTGCTGCTAACAGGCTCGTTAGCGTTGGACTGAGATAGCAAACGAGCGCGGCTTTTACGCGAAAAATAAAATGAGACACGGTGGTGCCGGTGCTTCTTCCTCTCACAGAGCAAAACCACACCACTCTTGTACGTATCCTAAATCTTTCTCTCTTCTTTTGGTGTATCGAGAAAGAACAAGCAGTAAAGAGAGAGGGAGAGAGAAAAGATGAAGGAAAAAGAAGAAGAAGAAGAAGGAGAAGAAGAAGAAACGCGGTCTCTCTTGCTATTCCTCTTGCTGAAAGAGAAGTACCTCAATCAGGCTCGACCATCGTCATTTGCATATTTCTCTCGGACGTTGGAATACCCTCTCCTATTATCTCTCTCTCTCTCTCTCTCTCTCTCTCTCTCTCTCTCTCTGTTTCTTTCTCTTTCTCTCCTAACGTCGATGATCATCCTTTCAGAGCAACTCTTTCTATACTCGGTCCATTCTCTTTGTGCGTCTCTGTTCATCAATTTTATTTCAATTTATTAACACGTTCAAATTAACCATGTAAAAGTATATGATAATATATTAATAAAACATATATATATAATATCGTTCATGTTAAGTCAAAAGTCATTAATTGACAATTATACTAATCTGAGTTATTGCTCCGTCAAACATATTTTGTAATATGAATAATATCAGGTTTGGGAAAAAGTATGCCATTTATTTTCTTGATGCTTGAGTTATTTTCTCATTACAAATAATGAAAAAAAAATTATTAATATTCGAGATAGTTACGAGAGTTGTTATATTATAAACAAAATGAACATTTAAATGGATACAACGAGTTCGCATAGACGTAATCCATCGATTCCGCCCTCACCTAAGTTGGATTAAACGTCCTGTGATGAGAAAACGTATCAATGACCTGCTTCTCTGTTCTATCCTGTCTGTCTTGCTCTCTCACATGTAACCTAAGCGGCTTTGATTTTTTAAGGATGCAAACCATAAGAGGAAAAAAGAGGGAAATAGAGAAAGAGAATAGAGTAGAGTAGAGTGGAGTAGAGTAGAGTAGAGTAGAGTAGGTAACAGGAGTCGGTGGTTGGTCGAGTAGCAATTCTGTCTTTATTCCATGGCCGAGGCTCCGTCTCCTAATCAATTCCAATTAGAGAGCGGAATATTTGCGGGCAGGCAGAGAGGCCATGGAGGGACGACTATTAGCAGTCTCTCTTACTACCGAGAGGACTCGTTGGCCGTAAATCAAGCACCGGCCCATACACAGACTCCTATCTCGTATGGTGAGACAAGGAAGGGGCTGGAAAGGAGGTTGAAAAGAGTTAGAACCAGAGAGACAGAGATATCAGAGAAAGAGAAAGAGAGATATCATTGGTGCGTGCGTACGTGCGTGCATGTGTGTGTTGTATGAGATAGACATACCACATTCTCTTGGTATAAGGACGAAAGAGAAATAAAGAAGGAAATAATGAAAGAGTGAAGGAGAAGAAGGAGGGGTCCAGTACGGAGGCTAGAGGATCCCAGCTAACGAAGCGAACATAACTCGGCCGATACAACTCAATACGCGATCCTCGGTGACAGTCGGTAAAACAGAGTATTTCTAATTGGCTGGACGGGACGCATGCTGATTAGGCTTTTCTTTTAGCCTCCTTGTGAGATTGAAACTCCATAGGCAGCACAGGCTTGCCCTGTTGCTGCAGTTGCTGTTATTATTGCTGCTGCTGCTGCTGTTGCTGCTACACCATCGGGACCACGGTGGCCTCGACGAAGAAACACGTTGATTGGACACGTGGGGCATGCCGTCGTTACACGCACCGGCCAGATACCACGCCTCATTGACCTGCTCGTTGCGTACCTATTATCTCTCTATCTCTCTCTCTCTCTCTCTACCTAATTAATTCTGCTATCAGAATATCGGCTCGTTATTAATATAGTAATTATGAGAATACGGTGTCAATCTATTCGCCATCCGACATAGTTGTGATCCGCTAACTGAGACCATTATAACCTTTAGTATCACCTTACCTAAAAATCCATTCAATATTAGACTCATGTGTTTGAATTGTTTAATTATACTAACCCAACAGCAGATACTCGAATAAATGTTTCTAATTTTTCTATTAATTATGGTGAATCCAGTATCAATTTGTTCGTCATACCAATAAAATTGAATCTATTATCTGATACACTACACTCAATTCTATTACCATCACCAAGTATAAAAATTGATAATCCAATTCCAAATCAACATAACTGAGTTACAAACTTGCACCCACCCACAATCCAACATTAAAACGAGATACGTACCAAGATTCTGATTTTCAACTTGGACCCACCGAGTTCGAAGATCGGTAGCCGATTTCGAAGTACCGAACACTGCTTCTCACAAAATGGCTTCGAATCTAAAAGAGTCCCAATAAGGTTTCTACCTTTTCCCGTTCGCGTACAATGGTTGTCGTTATTCAAATACCGGGCCTCTCTTCGTTCGCATTTTATTCCTTCACCGGGGTCTCCAGTTACGTTGTGAAAGAGGGTAAGGGGAGGAGAGGTGGGTGGGTTCGACTACGATGAGGTGGACAATAACAACGACGAAGACAACGACGACTACGACGACAACGACAACGACGACGGTAGATCGTGCTTCGAGATTTCAAGGGAATTCGGCATACGAGCGAAAAGAAAGGGTAGGGGTGGGAGAGGGAGAGGGAAAGGAGAGAGAAAGAGAGAGAAGGATACCACGTGGACTGTTAGCTAGTATGGGGACCGTGAGGCAAAATTTAAAATTCTAATCTTATGATTTGTGGCGGTGGGTACGTACTTCTGACAGCGACTGTACCAGGAACGACTCTATTAGCCGGACTTTGCTCAAAGCCGCCCCCAGAACGGTTCTCCTTCTCATTCGAGACGGTATACGGAAAGGGAAGAAAGAGAAAGAGAGAGAGAGAGAGAGAGAGAGTGAAAGGGAACTGAACTACCCCCTACGTAGGATGTTTGTTTTTCTTGTTAATGATAGTCCATGATCCGTTATCGAGAACTCACTAATCCGATACTCCGTCAAAAATATCAATATATTTGATCTTTTTCACGTGGGAACCTATTCTCCAACTTTCGGACAATGATAAATGTTTCTTATATTAGAAAAAAATTATTATATGTGTGTCTGTGTTTATATATATGTATATAAATGTGCTTATGTGTGAAGCTATAATTTAAATTGAATTTTTGCCTATCACAATAAATACATTTACTTTAAATCGTATTCATATATATCTATAAACATATAAATTCATTTCTATCATATAAATCTCGAGAAAAATATATCCAACATAATATTTGATATCCGATTTTCCTCTTCTTATGAGAGATCAATAGAAAACTTAGAAAAACGTTTGATTTATTGTCGCAGAAGATCTATTTTTCGTGTTACAGTTTACGTTTAAATCATCAACCGTTTTTGTTGCTTTGTATTTTAACTTAAATGAATTTTTAAAAGAAGTTCACGTTAGAAGAAGTAGCGAAAATATATCTAATATGTAATATTAAAATGAGTACATAAGGTGAAGAATAATAAAAAGAGTAAGAAAAATTGAAAGAAAGAGAGAAAGAAAGAGAATGAGAAAAATGAGAAGAGGTACGCGAGATGTTCTTGCCAATTTAAATACATATTGTTAGACCCGCTTTAATTAAGGCTACTTAATTTTCTTCTCGAAGGCCCCGCGCCAATGCATTCTCGTAATTAGTACGGCCGCGTACGCGACCGGCCTCTTCTTCTTCTTCTTCTTCTTCTTCTTCGTGGCCTCGTCTTGTTCCTTTCGTTCTCCTTTTTTTCCTCCCTCTCTTTCCCTCTCGTCTCGTCTCCCTCTATCTCTCTGATTATTTTGTTTTTTCTTCTTTCTTATTCATCGCATTATCCTCACTCCTCTCATTTCTTTTCTTTATCTTTTTCCATTTATCTCTCTCTCTCTCTCTCTCTCTCTCTATTTCTTTCTTTCTTTTTCTTTTTTTCATATTGCGGGTACGAAATGAGGATAGTCGGGGTGAATCAACGAGTCATTCTTACCTTGCACTTTTCAACGGTCTTATGCCGAGCTCGAAATTCCATCCCTTTTCGTTTGTCTCGAATGGTAGACAGAAAGAATGAGAGAGAAAGAGAGAGAAAGAGAGAGAGAGAAAGAGAGAGAGAGAAATTCATGGAACGAGAGGTGCATTCAACTAGCTCGAGTTACTAATTGGAGAGAAAAAATAAAAGAATATGAGATAACACGAATGAAAATAATAATCGGTGTATCCTGACGTTAAACTAACTATCTGCTTAAAACGAACACTTTAAAGTCGTATAATCAAAATAAAAAGGTTATTTAATATTATTTTTCTTGTTGATTTATTATTGGAACATTTGTACTGGTCGGTGTTAGATTCATAGATCGTAGATCATAGAACAGAAGTAAATGTAGTGAAAAATTGACTATTACAGAAATTTCTCAACGCAATACTCTCGATTTGAATCGACCGACTGTCCGTCCATGCTTGGAAATGGCACTGTTCGCACGTAATGAATCTTGAGACTACCAATATTCTCAAGTGTGTCCGTCCTGCTGGTTACTTTATAATTCATTGTCAACAAGTGTGAATGCGAGGATATAGGCACACTCTTTCTCGAGTGGAAACGGAAAAAGCATCTCAAAACGAATAAAGATTTAAAGTTCTGTTCCTTAAAAAATAATAAAACAGAAATATCTAAAATCATAAATAAATAATTATAACAAACAATCAGAAGTATAAGTAATTAAAATAATAAACTAAATAAATTGTAATTAGTACGATCGAGTTTCTGTTTTTTATTGAAGATTTAAAAAACAAATTAATGAAATAAAATTTAATAGGATTAAAAAGAATAGGGGAAAAAAAGATACCAAAAATCAAACTAAATTTCGACCGATAAAAATTCGAATATCTTTTATTTTCTTTGCTTTATTTGTTTGGTTAGTTCGCGAAAGTTTGAACAAGAAAGGCGTGCGTTGAATTATCGTTGACGAGGCAAATCAGATTTCAAACGAGAAATCTTTGATGTTCGCTCACGCCAAAAATATTCATTCGACGAATACACGGATAACAATGGAAGTCGATTGGGTGCAGACGGTGTGCGGGTGTCATGTTCAAATCCTGTCACAAATACATTCTCATATAAATACACGAGCACACGTATACGCAGAATACAAAGTTTCATTGACACCCCTCGACACATTTGACAGTGTGCTTCGAGGTTGACGTCCTTTTTTCCCCGTTTAGGATCCTTCCACGCATATGATCCTATGAGCACATATGTCTCTTCTTCTTTCCTTTTTACTTCCTCACCCGATCCCATCCCACCCTTTTTTCTCAACAACATCAAGCTCCCCCCTCATAATCGAGACACCATCGCGTGCAGACGCGCGTGCGGTGAGAGTTCCCAGCCCGAGGGGGATTTAAAGTGGCCTTAGAAGTTAATCCGTAGTTAAGGCCTTAGTAAACACCGATCTGAAAAGCAGCTAAAGTCTAATCGTGTCCGAAAAACCCATCGACTTTTCTACATTCACGACGACAAGCGACGCTTGTAATCTCATTGAAATGATGAGACCTTTTTTTTCTTTCTCTTCTTTTTCTTTTTTATAAATCCATACTTGTTTGACTTTCGCACAGTTAAAATTATATTCGATTTATTATCCTTTCGACGTATATAAAATAAAAATGCGTTTTGAAGAAAGAAAAAAATAAAAGAAAGAAAATATATCTAACAGATCGATAGTTATTGTGAGAAAAATAAATAAAAATACAAATAGAGAATGTTTTGGAAAAAT
This sequence comes from Mischocyttarus mexicanus, assembly GCA_023678845.1. NCBI lineage: Eukaryota > Metazoa > Arthropoda > Insecta > Hymenoptera > Vespidae > Mischocyttarus > Mischocyttarus mexicanus. Next base: position 4,644,129 of record JACGTP010000002.1, on the reverse strand, counting down.
AATAACGATAAAATGATTTAAATCATAATAATTTAATGATGCAATGTTATATAATTTTAATTAAATAATAAATCATAAAAAAGTAATAACAAATTTTAGGGCAATGATGTAAAAAGATAATAGAAAAAAGAGTAGTTAAGCGAAAAATATTAAAAATAAAAATATACGATATATTATATTTTTATGAATAATAACTCGAATGAAATATTTCGATTAAACATAATATATATGATGATTAATATATTATTTAAATAAATTGATAATATATATTCTCATTTGTCATCGATCAATTATAAAATATGTTAAATAAGTGTCATATCTATATAATCTTAAGGATCTAAAATGGATTTCATATGAATTTACTTGTGATTGTAATATTACAGAAACCTTAGGCGAGCTATCGACGAATGAATTCTCGATTATCCAAGACTTATTAGCATATAATATCCGTTCCTTGGTGGAGTTGGCTTTATCCCTTCTAATGCGTTCAGAAATTAATAATCGTCACGCATACAAAACCACAATACACATATAATGTATCGTGTGTACTTGATGAACGCACACGTATTACATGCATATCATATTCCTCAGTTACAAATACACGTGACTATGCTTATATATGAACATATACATAATATATATATGTAAATGTGTGTATGTGTGTGTATATAGGATAGCGATAAATTCATGATCCAGACTCGTGCAGCTCGTATGCAAATCGGTCGGCATCGTTACGACGAGATTACGAGAGATGATTTTGGCGAACGTAAGTGTGCGTTTCCCACCGAGTTTACTGCTTTCTATTATCGACGAGGGTCGTTTAGTATAGAGAAGGATAAACCATGCGGTCGTCTTTTGCAGGGTGAGCTTAGAATGGAGCTTATTAAAAAAGAGGGTGTCCCTTTTTACGTCCCCTTTTTTATTCCTCGATGCATTCATAAAAACATATGTTTGTGTTTTATACGAATAGATACGTACATAGATTGATTACATTTCTAATAAAATTAATAATCGTCTATTTATCGTCAAATTATCTACCAAGTTTCATTATTCATTATTTTCTTCTTTAAAACAAAAATATAATATAAAATTTATTACTCTCATATAATGTTATAAATTAAATTTGATTATTTACTTTTAATACAAATATTAGGTATATAGGAAAGTTTTGTCCGTTTCTATGACAACAAATTATATTATTTAATAAAGTTTATTGACGGTAAGAAAAATCTGTATTTTGTTTTATTCCAAAATCAAACAAAACTTTCCGGTAGACCTAATATATTGCAAAATATTTTTTTTTTTGTAACTAAAAATTGTAATCGTCATCGTCCAGAATGTAATTAATATTTGTCTTAGGCAAAGATACCACACATTTTTATTTTTTTTTATTAGTTTATTTATCATCGCGTAGGTTCATTCAACGGGGCAAAGATTACCAGTAGATTTTTATTGGACCGGCGGGTTAAGCCGGCCAAGAAATCCCGTGGTTACGTGCGTCTCATAAAGATTAATAGATCAGAGCCACTGGGGAATAATCGTGGGGGAATTTGGTCTATCTATTTCCTCTCTTAATCGCCCCTCTATAAAAAGAGGGTTTCAATGATAATAACGTACAAAGCTTATATACCTACTATCTAACACCTAACAGTTGATATTACATGTGAAACGATCTAATTGAATTAATATTCTGTTAAAACGCTTTCCCTTATCATATTACTTTTTTTTTTCACTTTTAATATATACAATAATTAATTTTAAAATATTAATATTGCTATACAGCTAAATTGGTTGGACGATTAATTTTTTTTTAAGAAAATATGTTAATAATTATTTACAATTCTAAAAAATTGTTAAATATTAAGAAAATATTTTCGCTACTATTCGGTTGTTTTAAACGTTTGCTACAATATCCGTTGGTATTTTATTTAATTACCCGATCCACGAATCGCGAGACTCAAACTTCAACTAAAAGTCTTGTTATACATAGCACAATCTAAATATTTATTTCAAGCTAAGAATTGTTCAAAAAAATACAATTAAACGAACGATTATCCTTAAGATTGTTTTATCGTAAAAATGACGAAGGAAAAAGTAACAGAAAGGAAAGTTATATCGTATTATTCTCCATGAACTGAAACACAAGCTGAGACCCAAAGTTAGTAGGACCAATTTTTCGCATTAAAATTCCCCGAGTCAGGAAAGCGTATCGTAGGTATGGCCAAAAGAGAAAGAGCAGTGAAAGAAGAAGAAGAACAGCAACAGCAACAGCAACAGCAACAGCAACAACAACAACAACAACAACAACAACAACAACAACAACAACAACAACAACAATAAGAATAAGAATACGAAGAGAAGGAAGAAGGAGAAGTAGAAGAAGAAGAGAAACTGTGGTAGAAAGATCAGAGAACGAGTAAAAGAGAAAGAGAAAGAAAAAGAAAGAGAGAGGAAGAGAGAGGGATGAGTTGGACTCAGGCCCTTATACAGGTAGGCTTAACAAGGTCCAATAGTTTTCCAGCTTGGTGGTCAATGGCAATATATTAGAGTCGAAAGTGCGGGGGGCCTCGGCATTGTTGCCTCCTGTCTCACCGACTCACTGATTAAATTTTGTCCATCCAAGTTAGTTGCGCTTTGCCCCTGTATACATACACACACGTACTTACATCTATATATACATATACACGCGAAAGGGTCCTCTTCCTTCTTCGTTTCGTAAGATGCAAAAGATCGGTAGTATCTTCCGTCCCTCTGCTCCTCCTCCTCTCCTCTCTCACCAACTCCGCTTCCCTTCTTCCTGACCCCCCATCCACCCCTCCCTGATTCTCTTCTCTTTCCTTTAGCCCTTTCAGTTTCTCGAAGAGGACGTTTCTTTTCTCTCCAGTCGGTTCTCGTCGAGTTGGAAGGAATCGAAGCTTTCGAAGAGAAATTGTTCGATCTCCTTGCTTGATTCTCCTTATATTTATCCTTTTTGTTATTCTTACTCTTTCTGTTATTATCCTTATCTTTTCTTCAACATGTAAAAAGTACTCGAGGAGTTATCGAGAAGAGACGACTGTTTATAAAAAGACCGATTAAATTAGTCCTCGATTAAATTTCATTGAACGTTTTTCAATATCGTAAAAAAATAAAGAAATTAAGTAGTGAGTATTTGGTTATCTCGCTCGGTATTAGATTGTTTTTAAGTAATTGAAGGGGCAAGGTTCGGGGGAAGGGGAGAAGGTTTGGTTTCGTTTTAATGAACATAAGAACTGTGGAAAGGGGTTTGATATGGAAAGTTAAAAATATTAAAAAAAAAAATAGAGAGTGAGAGGAGTATGAATTTCAATTTCGTTCTTTCTTCCTATTTTTTCGTTTGTTTTTTTTTTAGAAAAAAGAGAGAGAGAGAGAGAGAATAAACGAGGAGCAAGTAGCAAGAGAAAAGTACAAAATCGTTCGTGATTGGTTCGAATTAAGAAGAAGGTGGACCGATAACGAGGATACCTCGTTCCGACTACGTCCATGTAAGTAAGCGAGTCGAAGCGGAGTTAGGCATGCTTGAAATAAAGAAAGACAGACAGACAGAGAGAGAGAGAGAGAAAGAGAGAGAGAGAGAAAGAGAGAGAGAGAGAGAGATCTCGTATCTCGTGGTGATGCAAATTCGGGTGAATTCTACGGATGCCCGGCACACTAAAGATCACGAATTCAGTGCGGCCTCGTGGAACAGTCCGAGTGGTTAATTGCGCAAAACGTCGAAAAAAAAGGCTTGGAACGTTCTCTTAAAGACTGAAAGAGAAAGAATGAGAGGAAGAGAGAAAGAGAGAGAAAGAGAGAAAGATAGAGAGGGGTAGCGAGAAAGAGATCGAAGATGGTAAAGACCGGTAGACCGCAAACTTTGTCCGCGTGCGTTTCGGATGCGGCTATAAAATTTGTTTGCATTCCCATTAAAAAAAAGAGAAATAAAATTGGTAAGAGATTAAGAGTAAGAGAGAGATAGAAAGAAATGGGAGGGTGAATGTTACGAATGCGTTATTTTGAAGGTGTACTAAAAAAAATAAAAAAATGAGTGAATGAGAGAGAGAGAGAGAAAGAGAAAGAGACATATGTGAAAGAAGATAGAAGGGAGTATAACGATAATGAAGAAAGAAAAGATACTGGGAGAAGAAATGAAAAATAAAAAAATTGGAGATGAAAGAGAGAGAGAGAGAGAGAGAGAGAGAGAGAGAGAGAGAGAGGGTTGAGTTGGCTAACGGATGATTTAATTAAGAGAGGCACAAATTACAGGGCCGCTGGATGCTAATGCCCATCCATGCTCGCCTCCACCGAAGCTCCTTAATTAGACGCTCCTGATTCATTGAGAAATTAAACCTTGACGAATGACGGCACGACCATTCTCCTATCCTCTTCCCACTTCCCTTCGTTGTACAATCTCCTTCTTTTTCTCTTTATCTCTCTTTTTCTTGATCTTCTTGTATATACATATATGTAAATATATAAAGGGTGTACTTTTAATACAATAGCAACGATTGTTTCGCGTTCATAAGAATATGGCAATTCTGTGCGTAAAATTCAAACATTCTTTTTTCATAATATTATTTGCAATAGATAAATCAGAAATATTAGTTAAGTAAAAAATTACTTTTAATTTGTTGAAAACAACGTAAGTTTGTACTTGTAATGAATATTTAAAAGTAATCAAAATTATACTCGTAGAAATATTACAATATTAAATCTCGTTAAATTGGAACACATGAACATTTATGTAACTAATTTGAACAGTTATGGTCGAATTAGTTTGACGTTTCTCATTTCGTTTTCTTTTGAATTACAGGGAGATCAAACAAATATGACTAGCAAAGAGCATCGTTAGAGAAGAATCTTTGTGGGAAATAACGAGATAGAAGGAGACAAGAAACTAGAAAGAGAGAGAAAGACAGGAAAAAAAAATAAACAGAGTTCGAAGAATTAAAGGAGAAGTTTGCATTAAAGGAACGTTTCGAAGAAGATTCGGAGTTCATCGCGCGAAAAGTGCACCGAGTAATTAACTGACTTCTCTCCCTCTCTCTCTCTTATTTTTTTTTCTACTCGTGCTTTCCATTTTTCGATAAGTTCGAGATAAGAGTCCATTCGTTCGAATTGCTTCTTTCATCTCAACACGGTCATTCTCTCTCTCTGTTTTTTTATAATTTATGTTTCTGTTTTTCTTTCTCTATTCTGATTGCACGAAACTACCGAATGTTTAACGTAATCGAGTGATTTTTTATTTATTTATTTATTTTTATTCTTTTTCTTTTATTTTTACTTTTTTCGAATGCGTTCGTATGATGCTACCGATGGTAGTTAGTTGTCCTTCTCTCTCTCTCTTTCTCTCTCTTTTACTGTTTCCTTGCACCTTCATTAATAACGCCGTTCCGCTAAATTAGCGAGTAATTAACGCTTCGCTGGAAAGAAAGGCCCGATAACGAGTCGAGCTTAATTCGAGATCAAGCCTTTGTTGTCTCGTATTCACTTCATAGTTACTATCCTCATTTTGATTATATTTTTAATATTTATTCTATTCATCTCTATTTTTTTTTTCTATATATTTTTTATTTAATTTTTTGTTTTTCTACGAGATACGATCATCAAATGATTTATTTCATTACTTTATTAATACGTCAAGAAATCTTTCTTTAATTTTTATCTATGACCTTGTAATATCGCTTAATACCCATTTATGATAAATAATTTGCATGGAAAAGATTATAAAATAAAATAAAATAAAAAGAATCATTTTATGTAATTATTCGAATTTCAATTGAAATTAAAAATAAGCACTTGCGATGTTATATTTATTTTTATTTTAGGTCAACTTTTTCTGGACAAATGCGTCGTAAACATTTCTAGAAGATTATGGTAGAATTATATGATAAGAAAATGACGAGGAAATATGATAATACGATTTGATTAAACGTACGAGTTTATTCAATTTTCGTTGAAAGGCGAAAAGACGAGGTTAACGAGAATTCAAGTAATTTGAATAATCGCGAAATATTATCTCGATATTATTAAAGTGTAAGAAATTATTAAAAGCGATTGAATAAAGTAATAAAGTTTCTTATGAAAATGGTTATGCTAACTTGAACCAGCTCATTTAATTTTTTCACCATGAAATGCAACATGGTGTATTTTAAATGTCAACTATAAGAACAAAAAAATAGAACCCCTGTATTTTGTTTTATATACTTTTATCGCAATTTTCTAGAATGTTAGCATACAATTATCTACACAAACTCAAATATACATTTACGTAAAATAAATTTTCATAATATATACATACATATATATAGGATGTATGTAATATGTAGGAATATACGTGTATGTAAATTCGTGGAACGTTATGTTTGTAAATATGATTCCATCTACGTTAAGACGATTCCGTTATGGAAAGAACCACTGTGTGTGTGTGTGGGTACTTAATAAAGTGAAGATAGGTTATTACGATTGGCAGACGAGCGGTTAAAAGCTGAGATAACGCGCGATCGCGTTTCTCAATTTCCAACCGAGTCTCTCAATTTAAATTCCTTCTTTCACGGATCGATCGAGTGCATACACAAATTCTTTTACTTATTTTGTATTTTTCCTCTCTTTAACCTTTTTATATATATATATTTTTTTTTAAATAAATAGTCTCTTTTATTAGGAGAAAGTTTACTCCAAAATATTTAAAAAAATAGTCAATCATTGTATTTTCTTTCGAAATTTCATTTATTTTATAATAATTAAAATAAAATTATAATCTCTCGAAAGATAAATGATATTTTACGATCAAAGTACTAAAAAAATTTATTATTTAAGAAGAAAAAAGAAAAGAAAAGAAAAGAAATAAAAGTTATTACTTTTGATATCTCATAAAGAAAGATAAGGATTAACGGTGATACTCATTATACTCGAAACGATAGTAATGAAATACAATAAAAAATGGTAGCAGTAATCTTAATCGTTGTTTTTCAATTATCATCGTATCCTATCAATTCTCTTCAAGGAATAAACGAAAAGAGAGCAGATACGAGAGACCGAGAATTTGTAAAGGGAAAGAAAGAAAGCAAAAGAGGAGAAGAGAGGAAGGAAAAGGGGGAGAAAAAGGTGGAAGAGGAAAAGGATGGAGAAAAGAAAGTCTTGTCGAGGATACCATAGCAAGTCCGGTGCCGAGTGCGTTAATTAGCAGGATGCTCACGCGAGCGGGCAATTAAAACGACATCTTCATTATTAGTCGTTTATATATGTCAGCGTTAAATCGTATAATTCAGTTAATTCATAAAATAACTAAGTTTTACACGAAATAACTAGGCCTTTTTGGGGTACAAAATATGTAAACAGAATTGTAATATTCACTTATGTAAAACTAGTTTCTTCTTTTTTATAGTAAATAAATATATGATATATGTATTAGCAAAAAAGCAATAAGCAGTTAAAGTATGAAATTGAAATTTGATTTGTCGTTTAAGATTTGGCTTTTGTTTCTAAAATAATACTCATAGTTATTTGTTCTTATATTTTTTTCTGTACTTTGAAAATTAATATTTACTTACCTATAGAAATTTTTGTCATCCTGTATGGTGGTCCTGTCAGCGTCTTCATGAAATCCATGTAATTCGTATACGTTCTTTAATTTTCTAAGGAAGTGTTGCGACATGCTTTACACAATTCTATTGATTTTCATTTTATAATGATCGTTCGAATATTTTGTGCAATTTTCATCTTTCGTCTATCGAAAGTTGCATCATTTTCTGTCAGCTTTGTTCTGGATCCGTTCACGTATTATTCCCACGAATCGTTGTATCGAAGGATCATTTCTCATGCACTTTTCACATACTTAAATAATATTCTTGTTATTCCTTCCGACACTCGAAGAAGACTAACGATTATTATGAAAAGTAGTTACGAATATAATCGACAAGTACCGAACATAAACGAAAGGCAATATCAAATCTAACGACGAAATTCATAATAGAATAGAAATGATAACGTTCAGTTGTCGACACCGGCCGAGGAGTGACGGAGAGTACCGAACGTAAACAAAGCATTGAACGTTCAACTAAGCCGGTAGTTAAGGAATGTTTTTCTTTGTGTATTTCATATATAACGAATTTCCTAGAATTCACCGAGAGATATATACAATACCGGTGTCTTTCTCTCAATACACTCAATACGTATGGGATTATTACTGTGCTTTTGTCCAGCAGACCTACTCCTGTATCGTTGACCTACTTCTGTATCGCTGACCTATTTTTCTTACCAGTGACCTACTTTTAAACAGCTCTTTTCTATTTCTAATGATTGATTTTTATTTTATTTCTTAATATTTAGATAATCAATAAGTATATTTATGAATGATTTATTTTTATTAAATCGATTATTTGAAAATTCTTCTATACGTACGTATTAGAATTAATACTTTTCTGAAACAAAGAGAAAATAAAAATTTCGTATAAAAATTCTGACATTTTTCGTGTGGTATCTGTAAACGATTATTTAATTTAAATCTGAAAATATATAAAATAAAAATATATTAAAATTATTCTATATTTTGAATTACGTTAGAAAAGATGTAATGTTTGAACCAATGTATACGTATTAGAACATTCTTGAATATAAGAAGGGTGCATAAGAGTTGTAGACATATGCTAAATAATTGTTAAATTATCATAGGAAATAATTATTATAATTTAAATGTAATAAATATAAGCTATGCGTACCTTCCTCCTTGAAATCCTTTGTTAGACTGACTCGATATTATCTATGACAGTTTTATTTTTGAAAGTTGTTTACATGATTATCGGAGGGGATTAATTCTATCTATTTCGAATATTATTCTCGTTATACTTACACCACTACTAAGAAATCTTATTCTATGTGCATGTCCGTGAATACAAATCTAAATCTAACAAAAGATTTATCTGAAAAGAATAAAAGTAATTAAAAGATTTTTTAATTAATATTTAAATCCAGTATTGAAGTCCGGCTCGACGAATTTATTTAAAAACCTATTAAATAAAAAGATATCGAAATTATTCTATATTTTGAATTACGTTATAAAGAATGTAATGTTTTAACCAATGTATACGTATTAGAAAAATCTTAAATATAAGAAGGGTGCATTAGAATAGTAGACATATGCTAAATAATTGTTAAATTATCATAGGAAATAATTATTATAATTTAAATGTAATAAATATAAGCTATGCGTACCTTCCTCCTTGAAATCCTTTGTTAGACTGACTCGATATTATCTATGACAGTTTTATTTTTGAAAGTTGTTTACATGATTATCGGAGGGG